>JAJJMC010008370.1:126365-163333 GCA_023531435.1 Papaver californicum | reverse complement strand
GGTTCAAATAAAATTACATATGAAAAAAAACTATGAAACCGAAAAAGGTTTCATAGTTTTTCTGACGTTTCACCAACAAAAAACCCTAATTTCGACAATGATGATATATCATTATATTTTGTTGATGATTTTCGGCGATGACGATCTGGAGGTGTTAGTGATGTTTGTAGAGGATAGAAGGATGAAGAAGAGGTGTTGTTGTTGGTGGAATTGGACATATAGTGGTGGAGGAGAAACAATAACGACGACTAAGCGATGGGAAAGGAGGAGGTGTTGTTGGTGAAGGATACGAAGGTGTTGTTGTGGCGGAGGAGGTACTGTTGTTGCTGGTGATGGTGGCGGAGGAGGTATTGTTGCTGCTGGTGATGGTGGTGGAGAGTAGAAGAAGAAGAGAGGTGTTGGTGAAGGATACGAAGGTGTTGTTGTGGCGGAGAATGTACTATCGCTGCTGGTGATGGTGTCACTGCTAGTATTGTTGTTGTTGGTGATGGTGGTGGGGAGATGATGAAGAAGAAGAAGAAGAAGAAGAAGAAGAAGAAGAAGAAGAAGAAAATTAACATACCTAGGTTATATATGGAAGGACATCTCGGGTATATTGAAAATAATTAAAATCTAAATTTAATTAGTATTAAGTGAAATGAGGTTTTTGTCTCATTTTTAATGAAAATGATTTTTCTTTATAAAAGATAATATGGGAGGGTTTTATGCATGATAAGTTTATTCACCTTGATTTTTTATATCAAGTTTTACTATTATTATACGGAAATAAATACCTTAAGGTAGGATATATGAATGTTATTAATATATAATTTATTAATATATAAACGTTTTACTGTACTAAATATATTATATTAGGAATTTAACGCGTGTCATAACGACACAGAGTGTAATGTATCCCATAGTGTAATTTTTGAATAATGGAGTATATTACCCAATTTTAGGATTCTACAAAAATATATGTACGAACGGAGCTGTTAGTGGGGTGGGTGGGTCCAAAGACCCACCTGAATTTTCAGTAAAGATTAATCCGCAAATGGACTGAGTAAAAGAAAAAAAATGATGGGGAAAAAAATAAATAAAACCGACAAATTAAAAGGGCAGAGAATAAGAAAGACAGACAGCAAACGTAATCAGTTTTCGTTGTATCGAGAATCTCGAGTAAACTCAAAAAGAAATTTATCTAAATCTACTCTACTCTGCTACTGCCTTGTGCTTATTAATGGTTTTTATTATTAATGAATAATCGTTTAAAATTCTGATTAATTGTTCAGAATTATGATTAGATTATATATTGTTCTCATATGAGTTTTTCACTTTTAAATTACTAGAGGTTGTTATTTGGTTGTGTTGCTATTCGTTTGTGGTATATCTTTCCAATCATCAGATGTTTTCTTTACAAATGTAAATTAAATTCATTGGTAGCAAGACTAGTCAAGGTGTTAAAAAAAATTCTATAATACCTTCACCGATTAGAAATTCCTAGCTCCGTCTGTGAATATATGTATTAAGTACGGTCTGAAAGTGTGACTAAAGCGAATGCAAATTTGTAACCCCTAAAACCTGGGCGCATATCCTCACCTTTTTATTGTTTGTTTTAGTTGATTGTATTTTTATATCTTTTCTTAAAAGCTGTGTTTTTATTATTTATTATGTTTCCTGTACATAACAAGTTGAAATATGTAAAAAATTCGAACATTAATCAAATGAATAACCTGGGAGGGGAATGTGCACCCGGTTTTTAGGTGTGCAGAAAATAGTCATTATGTCCTGTTGATTTTTAATGAGAAATGAAAGGATAAAATTCAATTTGGGTGTTAGGGCAGAAAGAGAAGGAAAGACAGAGGTGAACAGAGGATTTTCGGGCGCAAGAAAATGTAAAGGAAATGGGCCTCGATCAACTGGACGAAAGTAACTCCCTACAAAGAGCCCAGTATTCACATTTGAACCTACTAAAACCTATGGCCGTTGGATATGAAGAGCTTAATAAATCTGAAACAACAACTATAAAGGGCAACCTTCACATTCGTCCAGTTCCAACGCAACTTTCCCTTATAATTAGAAAATAATCTACTTCTCCAAAAAAGAAAACAAAACAAAAAAAAAAACTGGAGCATCTGCATTTTCATTTCACTCAACAATAAACTCAGAGGTGGATATGGTGCGATAACAATTCACAACAGCTAAATAGCTTTTCCTGTTGCACAGGTAGTCTTACTGTGTGCCTTCTATTTGGAGTTCTATTCTTTTAAATTTTCAAAGAGAGGGTTTTGTTCCCCATGTAGGACATTAGAAGAATTATTGATCAAATAAAAGAAAACAGTAAAGTGGACGTGGACCTGACACCAGGAAAACGAGGTTTTTTCTTTCTAAATCTGCAAGGGTAAAAACACACTTGAGCAACAGTCACATTTCCGCCCCGGCACACAAATCTCCCTCCCCAAACATATGTAACAACCTTTACCAGACTAGTCCTAATATTCAAGACATCTCTCTAAAGAAGCAGCGACTGACTTATTTAACACAACACGCATCATGAACTCAGTACATGGCATTTGCCACAATGCTGATATTACAATAGAAACTTCATAATTATTACTCTTTTTTATCTTTTTGTAAGTTTTATACAACCACAAATTTTATTCCCTATGCCACCAGCAATTTGCACGAGGGAAGCCCATGGTAACTAAAGAAGAAACAGTATCAGCATTACATGGCCTAAATGGAAGTTACCCTTTCTGGAAGCTAGTTCCTTCGCCTGCGGATCCAAAAAATTTATGTGCCTTCGCCAGTAGCTTTAACCAAAGAAGTCAAGTTCAACCTGCAAAAATAAATATATTGAATAATGAACCAAATGATGAGAGTTAGAGATAGCTATACAAGTAGAAATTATTCATTTTGAGTAAGACTTGTTTACCGGATAAGCGGCTTCCTCTGGGTGGTAGATGGATTAGAAGCAGGGTGGCCATTACAGAATGACCCTGTCAGCTCAGCAGGCTTCAAATAATAAGACAAAAAATATCAGTGATCTTGTTAACTGGAGAATACAAAAACGAGGAGACCTAACACACGTTAGTGTAGTGGTACACAATTGAATATTCAATTCAGTTAAAGTCGCTCCATATCCTCTTTAAACAAATCGTGGAGGTAACACCTTGAAGAGATTCATTCCCTTCCTGATTATAAATTCCAAACTTAACAAATATCCTCTTAAAGGATAATGTTAAATGAAAAACAACCCTAGTCATGGCTCTATTGGCCAGAAACAGTAACTGTCATTATATTAATTTATTTTTAGTTTTTTATTAGTATTTGTTGATACCAAAAGTAAGAGAAAAGCAGAAGAAATGCTTAATTTCTACACCACGGGCTATCAAATTTTAAAGAATTGGAACATTATACAAGATACAATATGTTTGCACTTCCCAGGAGATTTTCTCCACAGAACCAATTTATTAACATGTATCATCAACTTAATACCATGACGACATATATGAAGCTATAAAAGGATCATTCTACCTTCTATCACAGTAGTAAGATCCTTCTTCAATAGTAGTTTGATCTTTCTACCTTGGTATTCTTTATAACTCAATTAAAATGAATAAATAACATGTATGCATCTTCTACAAATCAAATAGAGATTAAATGACCTCACTCGTAACTAGAATTAATATAGTTGAACTATCAACTCATAAACAGTAGATTTCTGTACTCTAGAATTAATATACTTGGAACTATCAACTTATAAACAGTAGATTCCTTTGTATGTTGTTTAAAGTTGGAAACTAAGTGGTTCACTAATTCATCAGTTACCTGTCAGTTCCTAATTTCTCGGTTGCCTGCCAGTTCCTAAATCAACAAATTGGGTTTTGCTTGCAACACAATGTAACCAAGGAAGACATCTCAACTTACTATAGTAATTTGCAAAACCAAGGAGTCTCCTCTACAATGTATTATCTTTCCGCATACCTCCATATCTAACTAATGTCTGTTTGGATAAAGCAGAATGTTCGGCGACTCATTGAATTTTCTGAAATTTATACTCCCTCGTACACTTTAGTTGCATAAATAGGGTTTTCTTTTTAGCCCCATTTTGCTTGATGATTTTCATATTTTTCCATAAAATTTCCTGATTTATCCCTATCTTAAAATCAACCACTCAAGTTTCTAGATTTCTTGCTTAAATACTAACACACATCATGACTCTATTTACTCCTAAAGAACTCCATTTTTAAGTTTAAAAATTCTCTACTACTACGAACAACTAGGTAAATTAAATTTGTTAAGATATATGATGGCGGGTATATATGGAAATTATTTTAATCTCTATCCTTCCCTTAATATGTGTGCAAACCCTATTTAAGCAACTAAAGTGGGATGGAGGGAGTATTAAAAAAGATCCCTTGTAATGTTTGGATAGCCCTTAAAATCCAGGACACCTGTTCTTTAGAAATAAAAGAAGGCTGCCATAAATCCCTTCTCAAAATACAGCAAATCTCAAGGGGGAGGTGGGACTTGATATATTGAGGATTTGGGAGGATTATTAGTCCCATGGAACATGATTCCAGGGATCTTAAGCAACCAAACATGCGGTAAAGATTTATGTTTATTGTTGATTCTGCCAGCACCCAAACAGAGCCAACAGTTGGTTTAACCATAAGCATATTACTCCACAGGCCCCAATTCATTCCTTTTATGTCAGGTAACAAGAGAGAAATTCTATATTTTATAACCTCATAAACAGAAGAAAGAAGTAACGCCCTTCAGAAAATAAAATTTGGACAGACTAACAACTCAAGATACTAAATATGGGTATGCATATATTAATAGGTTAGAACAGTACCTCAAGTTCTTCTAAACCCCCATTTTGAAAACGGCCCATAGATGATGACAAGCTAGCTCCATTTGTTGCCAATACGGCTATCTGCTTCACTGTCGAGGACTCCGCAAAATTGCCTTCCATACTGTTGCCCCCAAAATCTTTGTCTTGTATCGACCCACTTTCATCTTCAAGCTCATTAAGTTCTGAAAAAACTTTGCGACCAGCAGATGGGCCAGAAATATAATCAATTGCACATTGCTCTGCCTCTTTAGAGCAGAATGAAGCAGCATCTGCAGATAAAGTTCTGCTAATGGGCAAAAGGTTTACTGTAGATCCACTATTTTCACTTAATGAAGGAACCTCTGAAAAAAGAGGGTTTCCCTCTTCGTTAATATACTCAATCTGCTCCGTCTTTATGGCTCCATCTTGTAATATTAGTGCATCAACCATATTCCCAACTGACATAGCGGTGGAAGTAGTAGTAGTAGTAATACTGTCACTGGGCCTCATAAACGATACACTACAATCTCCAGAACCCTCGAGTATTCTACCATTAGCAGCAGCACCACCACCACCAGGTGAAGGCGAAGACTTAATATTTGTAACACTCTCATCATCATCGCGTCTCCTCTTCCTTCCCTTTTCCGCTGCATCAACTTCTACATTGCTTTCAGATGATTTTTCTGCCTTTACTGAATTACTGACCCTCTTGTTTGATACTGGCCTACCTTCACCAACTACTTTAGGAGAACGTGAAGGCCGAACTCCACCGGGAAATACAAAGGCGGGAATGTTTCTGCGCCTTATGTGAGACACATAAATCTCCATTCCAGGCTTCCACAAAGTGTACATACCGACAGAGAGCTTGAATTCCTCGACAGTTGCCCTTATATCAAATTGTTCACCTTCATGTACAGGAACTCCTTGATTGCGTTGCAGACCCATGAAGTAACAGCAATGGCATTGCTTGGATTTGTCAGAGAAATCACCAGGATGTGGATGACATTGAAGCATTCCGAAAGTGTGCCTCTCAATCTAAGTTCAACATAAAACAAGCCAGACAAATTGATGAAGTTGTGCAATAGATCTTAGTCAACGAAATAGAAGGAGGAAATAGAGCAGCAACAAACCTTCAGCGTAAGCTGCCGTAGCCGAGACTCTACCCAACCTTTCCAATTCCGTAAGTCATCATCGTTTTCTGCGCTGATTTCAATTTGCAGATAATTCTTATATGCATCAAAGAAAGGGTACTGTTCAAAAAGATTATTCCAGTCAGCCTTATTTAACTCCATTGCCTGAAAAAATGAACCAGCAACAAGTCCGTGAAAACTAATAGATGCAAATTACAAATGACATGATAAAATTACAGAACTACAACAAGTTTGAAGATATTATAATTTTGATAGAAATGTGACTTTGTAGTGTAAGATGCGGTTTAGCAAACCATCATCATATCAATGGCTATCTTTTTCACATGCTTCATTTTTTCAAAGGAGATAGTGGAAGTAGTAACACTCTGTCATTAGCCTCAGCTCGCCCAAGTTTGTTGATGTATCAGAATTGTTGTCGAGAGATTTCCTTAGGCTATACTACAAGGTTCAGAGGCTGAGGAATGACTTCTGATGGCTTCTAATAGCTATAATACAAGGTTTGTAGGCTGAGGATTGACTTTTGATGGCTGTGTCATTCCTCTACTGTAGTCACCTAGACTCCTAAACTAAAGTTTCTCCGAGGCATGATGGGCAGAGAGGCTCAACCATGTTCAGCACCCCCATTTCCTGAGGTCGTGGAAATTTCACTTCTGAAGCAACATGTGCATGGTTAAAAATGAAGCATCTCACTATTATTAATACTTTAGATACAGCTCATAGAACACCGATAAATTATTCCTAAGCAGCCATAGGGGCTAAGCGCCTAGTCCAGATAAAATTCAAAAGTGGCTACCTATTACCCTGCACCCCTAGGCATCACCTCTGTACATACAATCTTCACCCCTTCTACGATGAAAAACTCCTATCAGCACCAGATGTCACACAAGTACAAAAAGACACTTGGATAGTTGGCTTGACAGCACTTGAAAATATATGTATTACCCTTGACCTTTCTACAAATTATGGGTATAAAGTGAATATAAAAAGGAACAAGTTTTATTCCATGAACAAAAAAAAAACACTCGACAAATATTGGAAAAAATAACACTCAGAAAACCTCTAGCGGATTTTTCTGACCATCCTGTGTATATGTTCCTTTGAATCTCGGGTTATCCCTTGGCTACCTAGATTGCCTAAAACCAGGAAAACGAGAGAACAGCAAGGTGACCTCTAATTATCTGCATCCTGGCTTCTCTTTTGACAGTATAGCCCAGACATACCTTATATTGAGGAATTCTCATGTCAACAACACAAATCCCCAGACTGTAGAAAGCTATCTAGGTTCACAACTAACTCGTTATTTATATTCAAACAACAAACCCATCAACTTGTTTGAACTCGATATAACATCCACACCTGCACAAGTGATCCTCAGATTATTTCACCACCTACCCAGACTATAGAAAGCTATTTAGGTTATCATATTCAAAGAATGAACCATGAACTTGTTTGAACTCGATATAGCATTCACAACTGAACAAGTAAATCTCAAAATTATTTCACCATTGATTCCTGTTCTAGCATGGTCTTGGAAATAGAAGCCTAAAACAATTAGACCAAGTAAAAAAATAAGTTCAAGACCTCAAACAACACTCTTCATAAGATGAATACTGCATCGTGATAATCTCAAACTCATACAAAATCTTCAAATTCAATAAAAAAGTAAAATGATGATACCAGATGTAAAGACCAAAAACCAATGAAATACATCATCCACATGTAGATACAACAAGTTGATGTGTTAAACATAACCAAATAAGTTCCCACCGTTGACTAAAAAGGAAAGCAGAAGATTATATCTTTAATCAAACTTGTTTGACGCTAAAACAGGTCACAGGACAGTCGATGGTAGTACTGCGTAGTACTCACAATAATAAACGAACAGGTTTATACCAACACACAACAGAACAGGTTTATACCAAGACACAACAGAAAACAAATATACAAATATTGAACAATCAATACACAGCTGCACTGGAAATAGGTCGAGAAACCTAAAGTTATGAACCATTACATACCTCACAAATTTCATGTCCCCTCTGGAACTCTTCAGTCATAACACGCAGTGTACTCGAAGAGACATTATAGCTAGAATTCATGCAAGGGTAAGCAGGAGTAATAATGGGCATCTGATGTAGCCTATCTCGGTGATTTCTTCTAGGATCCCAAATGGGAAGAGATCCTTCCTCAATAGCACACAGCATAACTGGATTTGGCCATCGCCACTGGGTATAAACCCTAAAGAACCGAGAAACCAACATACTAGGCAATGCATTAGGATATAGTTGGCATATACGTGCAACAAGCAATGCCCAGTTAATACCACCAAGAAACCCTGCAACCTGGCCATGTCATAGTCCAGAAGACAGCTTAATAAGTCGGATAGAAAACTAAGATGTACAAATACAAAAGACCCTTGCTTACGTTAGAATAAACTCCGCGACGCTTTGCCCAAAACCTCATGCATCGCAAGGTTGTACGAAAATTCTGGTTCAAGCAGATCAAAAAGAACTTAGTGAAAGAATCCAACTTGAAAGCAACAAAGTCTCATGTCATGTATATGAGTATAATTAAAATTATCAGCCTACCTGAACGTTTGGCACCAAGTGCAGTATTTTGTCAGTAACTCTACATCCATTAAGACTGCGAACGGTCTGGTCATCTACATTCTGCAATATTGCGTCCTGTGAAATATCCAGGTCCTGGAACAGAATATGATTTCAGAAACAGATTAAAAAAACATGATATGCACTAAACCACAATGTGAGCAACTGCAGATCAGATAAAACTGGAAACATTTTAGGAAAGCATGTTCATGAAGGGTGCTGCATCCACCTTTTGAAAATGGAAAGGAAAAGCTTCAATGAATAATGAAACAAGTTACTCACCGAGTAAATAACCAATTCAAGCAGTATCATAACAGAATGGCACCCACACATAAAATCAAATAATAACTTCTATAGTTCTATCCAATTTGAGGTACAATATCAAATATCACAACTAATGTAAGACTTATAATCTGTATATCACACTGGAACAACATCTAGCAACATAGATGTCGTTACTACACATTGCTGGTAGTTATTTTTGTGTTCTTGCATATTTCTAACAGTAACACCACAATTTCTAACATTCAAGCAAGAAGAAATACAAAGAAATGCCTCGAAGGCATGTACTCGTTATCCGGGTGTAAGTTCAGCACTGTTACTGTCGTAAAGGCTCAATCTAATGGTTTTCATGTCATGTCTACCCATGCACTTTTCCACAGCAGCACATGCTGCTGTTGTTATACATAAAAAAGCATAAAAAAGTCAGTTTCAGATGATGATATTAACGAACAGCAATGCTAAGTATCATTAAAAGGTTCTATGACATAACAGCCCATCAACTGTTCATAAGGTGGAGCCGGCACTGGAGTAGCTTATACACATGGTTACATAAGTTTGGGATTACACTTTTAAATGTTTCATTTGAAGCACAAGAGGAGTGTGGATACATACTTCAGGAATGATGGGAAGTGACAGTTTCGCGTATAGAAGATCTATTGACACGCCACAAAATTTGAACTTCATCACAGGTACATGAGCATCAGGCACGGGATGCAGCTCTGAGACTTCAGGCATCTCACTAAGCATCCCATAGAGTTCCACAAAAAAATCTTCCTGCAGTCACGTCAAAAGCTTTATTGAGAAAAACAAACCAACATGGTTACGCATTATAAATGTAAAAACCAAAAATGTCACACATGGGATAAAGACTCACTTCTCTTGTTGCATGCTTAGGACCAACACATAGTGTATCTATATCTGCACCAGGGCCATGCACCTATAAAGAGAAAGAAAAAAAACGGGGTAAACAACTCCAGCAGGTTTTAAATAAGACAACTTGACAACTTGGACCAGCACAGGTCTAGGAAAGAACGGTATTCAGCAATCTACAACAACGTGAGATTTTGTTTGTTTATCTGACAATACCTTATTAATAAAACCTTAATAAGACCATATACAAGGGGTAAAAGATAGCCAAATAGGAAGAACAACATAGTGGAGCATATTACATATGTTTTCATCCATGTTAGTATTTTACATTTTAGCATCTTTCAACCCAGTATCCAACATCAAGTACAAGTATCCAACATGTATCAGGATGAAATTTATGAGCTCAACTGAAGGTTTCCACATTAATTTAACCCATAACTCGGATAAGTCTTTTCTCGTCATATTCCTTCATCCCTAGTCTTTCTACTCTTTTGTCAAGCAACTGAATGAATCAAAGAACGCTCATAAATCTCTTTTGAATATCATTGTTCATATCATATTGTCCTTAAATTTATGTGTTTGTGACTTGACAAAAAATCAGTTATCAAGATGACCTGCAACACGTCACTACAAGATGATTGATTACATGGTAACTCCAGAGGAGTTTGATTCCGAACTACCCGACAAATGAAGCTAAGAAGACACTTTACTTAATAACACTTTAAAATGTTTCCACATATCCTCAAACAAACAGGGATAAAGAGGGATCCAAACCACAAGCTATGGTGGACAGAACACCAGCTGCAATGACAACCATCACTGAATCATCCAGAAATAGATGCTTCTTCTATTGTAATCATCACTTTCTTGAAGTTCACAGACAAATATTTTACTTAATCTCATAAATGATCTTCATCGATTCTTATCTAAATATGATTTAAGTTTTAACAAGTTAATGCATACAATGCCTTTTACCCATGACCTTAACTATTGTATTTATATCAGGAATGTGAGTTGCAACACCTCTACTTGAAAATAGAATTAACAATCTCCATACCCCAAGACGATAAGAACCAAATGTGTATATCTTGGCATTAGCTTCTTGGACCAACTGATCATTGTAACCCCTGTTTCTAGTCACCTTTTTCACCCATGTCTTCACAATCTGTTAAACAAACAAAAGAAACCAGATAGTGAAAAACAACATAACCACCCGAAGCTAAACAAATTAAGTCAAAATCAAAACTAAATGAACCTGGTCAAGTCTACCGAGCACTTCTTCTCTAGACACAGCCTCTGCGGGGCATTCATATAGTCCAACACCTAACAAAAACTGAATTTATCCAACAATCACAAGTTGATTAAGTTTAAAAGTTGATATGCAGACAAACTTAATCAACTCAACTCAATGAAAGAAAAACAAAGCACTAATCAGCAAACAAACCTTTTCAAGTTCTTGAGTCTTGGTGACATCGATTTCAGATGGCCCAGCCAGTGAAATCGGCTCTGTAATACCGAGTTGCTGCCCATTAGTTACTCCAGGGTTCGCCATTTATAGATTTTGTTTAATTTTTTTCCTTTTTTTTAATTCTTTTTTATTTCTTTTTTCAGTTATGTTATATATCGCACTAGATTATACAGTTTCCCTCTTAGATCCCAGAACAAGGGATTCTAAAATTGAAACATAATTCAGAAACCAGAAATTAAAGAAACAAAAAAAGAAGACATAATCTTGACGGATCCTTCAGTGCCGATTGTTCTAATATTCATTCAGTTCGAGGTACAAAGGATTCAGACAGAAATAAAAAGAAAATTAAATCAACCCTAGATCGCCTAAATAAATAAATACAGAAAGAAACAAAAATTACAGGCGATTATCATTCTTAAAGAAAATATAAAACCCTAGACCAACATGCAGAAATACACTCCCTATATTTCTTTTCTTTTTTTCTTTTCTTCTTTTTTTTCTTTTTTCTCCAAAAAATTTTCTCTTTCGAAAAGAAAACAAAACCCTAAAGAAACATTACTACTACGACGTCAAATAATGAAATAACAAAACGATTTCTTCAAACCGGAGTTGATGAGAAACCTTCTCCTTTAGCACCGCAGTTCCCGGTAAACGAAATCTCAGAAGCTTCAACCTTGGCCAGAACTGAAAAGCTTGGGAGAGGACGAGAAAGCGGTGCGGTAATGGCAACACTGGGACGGGTGGAGGAATATCTTATTTTCTTTTCCGCTATTTGTAGGTCAGTGGGTGGATAGATAGGAGGTCGTGCCGATGGATGACACGGTTTATTGCTGTCCTATTATTCAAATTTCAATGCACACACATATTCTCTTTGTTGTCCCGACTCCGAGACCCTAAACCGAGCAGGACCCGGCTGATATCCTACCTTTTAAGGCGAGTTTTTATGGACTTATCAAAATACTAGTGTGTGTATTATAATACTTTGTATCTTGATACCATTATCGGCGTATTACGGTGCTAAGCGGTGCGTCGTCCATTATAAATTGCCGGTAACAGTAAACAGCTGAGTTTCTTCACCAATAGCAGGCAGTCCGGTTTTTCCAGCAATAACAGATGCACGTATATGTCGTCGATAACACTGGTCATACCAGTTTTTCAGCAACAACTGTCAGTCCAGTTTTACCGGACTCGACCAGCGGGAGAGGGCCTGACTTAGGTCGAGTATCTTTCAGGACATGACTACAGGCAGGAGAAAAAGTGATAGGGAATGCATGTAGTCTCGAGCCAAATAACAGAAAAGGGATCAAGAAAGCGAAGGATAACATATTGATGCCGCTAGACCTGAAGATCTCAGGATGAATATCTACCGCCTCGTGCTCGCGCCACAACCATCTCTTTTTGATAGGTTCTATGGAACGATGCCTGCTGCTTCATATGGGAGAAAAGAATAATAGATATGCCGCCTCATTAGAAGGAAGAAGCGCCAGAGAAAGAATCCTCGGTATCATCTGTCGCAGAACTATGAACGGAAGCTAGCAACCCGGACCGTATTGAAGAGGTTCCTAAGACACAGGATAGAAGAGTGACAATATTAAGAAGCAAGGTCCAAGAATTCAGAAGTGGTAGAATGACTGAATGAATACAAGCTGTGGCTAATACCCGAGGCATAAAAGAAGCATTTTCTACGGGATCCCGAAACCACCAGCCACCCCAACCTAATTCATGATGAGCCCACCAACTTCCTGGCAAGATGCCTACGGAGTGGAGGGAGTGGGGTAGAGAAATGCATGTTATTTAACTCTTCTTACAAAGATCAGCAAAAAAATGTGAGCCAGGCTAGTGAGTCCCGAAGTCGATTTAATCAAAATGTAGTATTGATAAAGAGAAGGTCGGCTAATGGCCCAAGGAAGTTGCTTAATGTGCTAAGCTTTTAAACTCTTCTTACAAAGATCAGCAAAAAAAGGCGTTATTTCTTATTCACACCGACCTTACAGCAAGATCTGCATCTCAGAGCGCTGGGTAAACAACTGCTTTCAATCTTAGTCTAATCTTATTACCTTTATTTATACTCTTTTATATATTAATTCTAGGAATTTTACATCCTCGGAGGCGTATGCTGGCGGGCTTAGCTTCCGAAATAGATAAAACTTGACCTCCACAAAAGCCCTCAATAGAGGTTAGGATGGAAATCTAGGACGTTCTCTGTGTTCTTTGAGCAGCACCCGTCCGGTGCCGAACCAAAGGCTCATTAAAATAGGTTCGATCCAGAGGGTTTCCGGTCGCGTGCTGGTTGATGTGAAAGATGGGCGAAGACTTTGATTGCATAAAAGGATCCTTGAAGAACCATAGGAAGGTCTGAAAATAATTACTAAACGCTACTACAGGATGCTTCATTTTTCCATAGAAATTTATTCGCTCAAGAAGGATTCTAAAAGATGTTGATCGTAAACGAAAAGATTGTTTACGGAGAAAAAAGAATATGGCTCGGAAACCCACGAAGATATCTATAGGATATGCGTCTTAGCCCAACCATCAAGGGATGCTCTAACATTAGGGGGTTGATTTCTCTTCAGTTCGTTGCTCTGAACCCGCAGGCAGGGGGAGCTTTCTTCCTTCATCCATGCCTGGTATTGATCTAGTAGCAAATGAAGAGGCAGAAAGTGGGGATGATCCGGGATATTGTATTCGTGAATATTTTGAATCTGCGGTTTTATGGTTATCCTATCGAGGATGCCCTAACTCAAGCTTTTATGAAAAAATATAGCTTTTAAAGACGTTTTGCTAATGGAATTACGGTGACTGTCTAGACATTCCTGATTAAGAGGCCTAAGCCTTCAACCAATAACAGAGGGAACTCGCTTCTCTTAGCTTAGAGACCAACTCTTGTAACCACTAACTAATGGATCTCATGAATTACGATATATAAAGATTAAAATCTAATATTTGCAAATGTATCTCCTCTATCTTGAAGCTGGTTTCCTCCTCTTGGACTAGATTGAAATCTTGGGTAAGCTCTTGCTATCTTCGTTCCCGAGGCCTGACAATTATTGGCCATTTCCGGATGCCTATTTAAGGAGTGGCTTCTTGGCGAGAGTAGAATAAGAAGAAGCGGTGGAGCACCTTGTTTCGTATCTCAAGTGAAATAGAGGTAACGCCTAGACTACTACCATTCTACTCTGCAAGATCTGTCGTGCGTATGAACCGATTACTTCCAATAGGATCTTCTTACTTCTTAATAGAGGACTGGTCCTAACCGTGTGTTTCTTCAGTGAGCAAGGGCATCCAAAACATCTATATACATAAGGGGCGAGCAAAGTCATGGGTAGCTACATAAGCCTCTTTATACTCGTAGTTAACAACAAGCTCCTTTAGAGAGGCGGAGTGTAAAGTCCTTTTTTGAGCCTTGGGAGTGAGCCCAGTTAAACCCAGCGGTAAGGTCTCTTTTAGGCCACATGAGCGCCCCTTCTAAGTAAGTTGAGACCCTTCGATTTAAATGATGTGGGAGCTTCACAGCTTGAAGAATGGAATTGGTGATTGCCCTTGAACACAAGGAGGATTTGAGGCGAAAGTCATAAAAATAAAACGCGTTGAAAGGGATTTATATTAGGTCCGAGTACTGGTAGGCACCTCTTTATTATGTAGTAAACCCCTTAAAGCATAGGTGTCGGATGAGCCCAACCCGGAATATGAACCTATTGAACCGATCACAGGAGTACCGGCTACAGTACTATCAACCAAAGAGGAATCCTTCCAGTAGTATCGGCCATTTACCCCATTTCCCTCCATATTTCATCAAGTGGTCATGCTAGAGACATAAACAGCCATGGATAATTTTGAGATGAGATCCTTCCAAGTGGGATATAGAGAATTCACACTATTCTCTCCCTTTTTCTTAATTGAAGAAATAATTGGAAAATAAAACAGCAACTACAAAAATGAGTAATAACCCCCAGTAAAGACTGGTACGATTCAATTCAACATTTTGTTCGTTCGGGTTTGATTGTGTCATAGCTCTATAATTCTATTCGGGTTAGGTTTATCGTTGGATGAACTGCATTGCTGATATTGACCCCAAAAAAGAAATGGTAGGTACAGCTAGTCCGTGAATAGCTAACCATACAAGTAAGCAAGTAAACTACCTCCGATCAGAAATCGTCATAAAGGCTGGCTATATGCCGATTTTTATGATGGGGTTGTTGACTCCTTACTTATTGGTGTCATTACGTAACTCACACCTATCTCATATGTATATATAAGAGTACCTCCGAAGAAGATCAGATCTCATATTTAGTAGAGTACTTTCGAAAAATATGAAGAAGACTTCCGAAGAAGATAGGCCAGCCAGCTTGCTTAGACGTGCATGCTAGCCGCTACAACCTAAATCGAAGAAGTGTATCACAAGGCGGCAGGCTTCGCTAGATTAAAAAAGTAGTGTATGGGGCTTCCCTTGCATTGCCAAGAAGAATAAGTGGGTACATAGTGAGCAGTCATTACGTTAGCAAGCCTGCAAGCAATTCATCCATTTTGGTTAGTGGTTTTTCAGTCTTATCCCCTGGTGGCCACTGGTGGGAAAGAAAGGAAAACTAGGTGAAGAGGGTATAGTGACAAAGAGCATAACGAACCGGAGTTAGTAAAACCCAGGCGGTCCTCCGTCGCCCGCTTCCCATTTTGAGTCGGGCAGCCTCCTTTAGCTATGCATCTGGTATCTTCTTTCGCTTATTGACCCTGAGTCCCCCTTACCGGTTTTTTTCCATTGTCACCGGGTCGCGGTTCGGGGCTAAGGAGTCTTCTTACCCCCTATTGTTTTCAGGCCAGGAATTCTATTAGCTTCGTTTGGCGCAATTATGAGTATGAGTACATTTCTCCTGACTCATCTAAGATCAGGCCGAAAGGCGTATTCGATGGACAACAGGTGAATATTCCTGTACTACCCCTTGTTGGTCCCGAGGGACGGAGGAGGCTAGGTTAGCCGAAAGATGGTTATCGGTTCAAGGACGCAACGCTGCTCTAAGTGTTCCAGTTGGTGGGGCGACTCTCGGACGAATTTTCAACGTTCTTGGAGAGCCTGTTGATAATTTAGGTCCTGTATATACTCGCACAACATCTCCTATTCATATATCTGCGCCTTACTCAAAGGCTCATTAAAAGAGGTTCGATCCAGAGGGTTTCCGGTCGCGTGCTGGTTGATGTGAAAGATGGGCGAAGACTTTGAGTTCGTCACTGTCATCACGAAGAGTTTAAAGAACTTGAACAAGTCCTGCCTAAAAAAAAAGGGGCTTGGGATAGACGTTCGGAAGGGAAGAGACTTTTCGGGGCTTCAATGAGTACTATCTTTATTCTTAGACTTCTCGAACTCAAGAAAAAGGGGATTTCTCCGCTCTCTCAGAATATGGGCCTAAGCCACCTAGAATCACTTGAATAAAGAAATCCTTTAAAAAAACGAGGAATTAACTGTACCGGTATGGAAATGTTTGCCCGTTATTATCGCCTGTAAATGTCGGTTGTAATTAAAGTCCGCCAAAAAATCTACGGACTAAAAAATCTGATGGAAAGTCGCATGAAAATGCCACCAGAAAGTTGCCGGGAAATGTCGCCGACCGAACATCGATGATCCTTCGTCATTACCGAATATTAACTCAATTAGTATACTTGTGTATCTCTCGTTGGAACCATATCATCACCAATTGTAAGATAGTAGCTAGCTTAGTGTCATCTTCAAAGTTCTTTATGTTATTGGATATGGAAGCTCTCGACTACCATATTCGATTTGTCTGAGCCACCAAGTAGTAGCTCACCCAAGGTGCAACCCAATTGAATATTATGGGATTTTGTGAATTTAGGTTGATCCAAGCAATTAATCTCTTAGCTCAAGGTTTGCAATACCCTAGTCCTCTATTTCTTTCTCTTTCTTTTCTCTCCCTCTTCTAAAAAAACCCTAAAACCGTTATATCTTTTCTTTTTAAGTTTAGGAGATAGTTAATTAAATAAGATGTTTTTACATCGTTTTTCGTGTCTTTCGACATATTTCTTCGCCATTTCGGGGCAATTTTTCTTCGTCGTTGTGGAGCGAGTTCTTTAAATTTTGATGGTTGGTTCGTGACTTGCTATTCTCGATTCAAAAACATCAACGATTCAACATAATGTCGCTTTAAAGTCATACCCAAGGGATTTAGAGTATACGAGTTCGTTTGGATCTACAAGTTTATGGGCAATATACTTCTTTCTTTTAAGAGCATCTCTTATCAAAGAAGAATACAATCAGATTAAATGGTCGAAATTGATTCTAGAATATACCATCATCTCTCTCTTCTACATAAATAAAAAATTTGATATCTTTGCGACTTACTTGTAATTGATATCTTTATTTGTATTAGGGTTTTGATTATCTTATATTTTGATGTTTTTGTTATTCTTGTAAGCGAACATGTAATCACTATTTTGATTTGAATGAATTGAAATATGTCGATTGTCAAAAAAAACGGTTTGCAATACCCATATGTCCTTATATTGTTAGTAGGTAGGTTGCCCCTAAAATAAAGTTATATGTAGATAAAATTTATAAGTTAGGTTAGTAAATAAAAAAACCTGGTTATCCTGGTAGAAGTAATTAAACCTAGTTGTTCGCTCGGTTAAAAGAAAAAAAAAATCCGCTGCAAGAAAATGAAAATTCTAGAATAAGAGGAAAACGTTCAACCAAATCGACAAGTTGATTATGCTTGAAAACATAGTTTAGGAAGTGAATTTCTAGTTTGATTTACGATTGGATTTTTCTAAATTCATGCATAGGTACTGTTTGAACCATAAGTTGAAATCCAACCGTTATAAACTAGTGATTTTTGGATATGTTAGAAAAAACAATGTCATCAAGACTCATTAAAATTTCAGGCTGACCAGCCTGTGCAAAGTGACAGAAACTGCTATGTTAGAGAGAACCTTGATATATTCGTAAAACTGGACAGTTTTAGAAACCTAACGATTTAGAAGTTATACCTTTTAGAATTCTTGATTTTGGATATAAGTAACCCATTTTTATGATGTTTAATATGTAAAAAATTTAAGGGAAACCGATCTTTGTAAGTACCCCAAACAGTGGATAGTCTGAAGTTACATATGTAGAATTTCATCTTTGCATGATCATAAAATATATCGCAACTCTGAATATAATTGTTACTTTCCTTTCAAATTTATTTAGAATATCTTTGGTATATTGATGGATGTGTGTTCAAAATTTGGTTATGATCAAGTTAGTACACACGATTGTGTTGATGGGTGTGTGTTCTGCAGGCTAGTTTTTTTTTTTAATTATGCTATATATACGAGTCTGAAACTTGAAATATGATGTATGTATTGAATTTCGAGATAATTTGAATGGTTTTGTATGTGAAGCATACTTAAGAGTTAAATCCTTATTTGATTATTCGTTATGCGTGGATACTAACCTTTGTTGATCTACTTGCTAAGAGGCCAGGTCCGCAAATCTATCAAGTTTATGAGAACATGTGAGCTGTAAACGTGTATGTTGAGATTAGTTATCCATAATATCTATCACACTTATGAGTACCGGTGTGGAAACAATATCATCCTTGATAGTGTGCACCAGATAAGTGGTTGTTGTTGAGTTTGCTGAGTTCAGGGACATCGATGTTCAAATAATACGTGTCGCGGTGGACAGTTGATGTAAATGTTTAAGTTTTGGTATATCTGTGTGTTTCTGAATTGTGAGTGACTGCAGGTAAGAGATATGTTACTTGATTATGAAACTTAGTCTCCCGGCCTTCTTATCGTCATAGTTAAGACGTTTAGTTTTACTTGATAATTTTGTCTCTTGTGTACTTAACAATAAACCTGACGGATTAAGAGTAAACTTCCTAGAACCAAGGCTCTGTCCTTGCATTGTTTTTTCCTCTTTAAATAGCTAATGTGACAAAAATATTTAGAAATATATAGACCGCAAGTGCAGGTTGTCAATGTGTCAATATGAAAGGACGTGTCTTCCACGAAGACTAATTAATTGTTATCTTTAAATTTACAATTAAATTAAATGGAAAACGCAAGATGGAATAAGAAAGAATTATAAAACTAATTATAATAAACTAGTTTTAACCCGTGCTACGCACTAGGGCTGATAGAATTTTTTACATTGTTGGTTCATGTCCACTGAGGCGGGGTTTCACCCCACACCCATCCTAATGAGAGTTTTAATAAGTCATCATAATAAATTACTATCCAACAAATTAACCTTACAATAAAAACCATATAATTAATATTTTCTAATAATCAAATGTAATACCATTATTATAATCTAAAGATCTTACATGAGTTTGAAAATTAATTTCACGTAATATAAGAAAACAATAATCAATGCTAAAAAAAAGAGTAGAATTAAGTAATCTCAAAACTAAAACAGTTTAAACTTTAAATACTAAATGCTAAACTTGACTGAAATTTTATAGACTACAAATAAATAGTTAGTAGGAAATTTCATATAGTAAGTAAGTATATTTGGAATCGGATTTTTAATATAGCGTATTTATAAATATTGTTGGGGAAAAGGGATCGGCAAAGGTCCTAGCTAAACCAATACTTTAGGGTCATTACTCTGCATAAAAGGTCTCACCAAATTAAGGCATTAATTGAACTAAACATTTGAATAAAATAAAATATTTTTCTATGCCAGCATTGTGTAGTCTTCCATAATGATTAGAAGCAGCAGGACTGCCAGGATATATACGATTTATTATACCATAGACAAAGGAGGCAGTGCATAGATGGCTATCATTGGCCTGCAAAAACTTAACAATAGTACCTTGGGTTTATCATTGTTTTTTTTAGATACACCATCAGAGTAAAAACAATTCATGGAAAAACAACCAACTATAATATCTTTCAAATTCAAGTCTATTGAGATTAACATGACTAAGCTTAATAAACATGCACTATTCAAATCAACCCATAAGTAATATAAAACACTCATATTACATATAAAATTATCTTGGAATAAAACATCCAAAGTAAAATAAACACTACATTGTAGAAGCTGCAACTAATAATTAATATAGGTACATAACATATAAAATTAAGTGCAAGAAACAAAGGATAAAAACTGAAAAATCCTAAACTCTAGTTGTTAAATTTCTAAATATAAGACTAAACTATTATTTGTTTTCCATGCTTTAGTTGTCCATTTCATTTCCATTAAGTATGGTTTGATCAATAGTAAGATCTATGAATTGCGAGTTTTCAAAGACTTGTTTGTGGACGGTGTTCCTTTCGTACTGATTCGTTGAATTATTTTTTATCACTATAGTCTCCAATTTTGAATTTCCATACTTTCCACTATTGAAACACCAATGTATTTTGGATTCGCACCAAAACCTCCAGATTTTAAGTAGAACCCAACGTTCCTTAGGTTTTGTTCCCTACCACCATCAATAGTCATTGCAAAACATACCTTTACATGAAATTGTTGTCGGATGATTGATATTTCATTGTTTAGTTGCATCGTTTTGCATCATATTACCACCTGTTTACCAGCACCAGCACCGATCAACACTTGTGCTTCTATTTCTTCGTCTCTCAACCGTGTTATAACTAATCGCGTACCTTCGATGTTGTCTTTTCTTGTGCTGAGCTTTTTCAGTAGAATAATTAGTATTCCAACTTTTAACTGCAACTTGTGACTTGGCAACAACGAATATTCCAGATTATTCAATAACACTTCAGGATACAGTTATACATTTTCAATGTAATTTGCAGAAACAAACGATACATAATTCGTACTTAGGTATACTTGTTCTTGTCCTTGAAATAATGATACCATGCGCGTATTTTCAACTTTTTTCATATTTGTATTCAACGTTGGTCGCCAACATGCAAGTTTTTGTTAAGTATTATTTTCCGAACCTAATCTCCAAATGATTTACATATGAGATAACAATTACAACATTGAGTAACTCATCTTCAGTTGATATGATCAAATCTATCCCACCCTAATTAACACTCCTTCTTCAAATTTCTTCGCCAACATAGTTTAAAAAAAATTTAGATATTGATTTCCTGCCATATTTGTCATTATTGTCTGGTGAAAACTAATGTCATCATTTTAAAAACTCAAGCCCTTCCCAGAGCATGTCATTGCCAAACGAATTAGTTAAATAAGATCAAACATTAAATAAATAAATAAATCAATGGTAAACAAAGTAATTCATACCATACACATTGCTGAATGTAGAGAAGAGGATTTATGTTCGCCAATATACGAGGTCTGCAAGAACTTGCACTCTTCAATCAGTATTGTCTTCTGGTGCAACTGTGCTCTTTAGTCAACATTTTGAAATAGTTATTTTTTTGTCCCTCTTTTATTTCTTCGTCGACCCCCAGCGTGTGAGGTCATCTATTTACTTTTTCCACACATGACTTTTCGACGACACACCTCGCAAACCATGTAATACCGTTTGTCATGCCCTTCTTGACATGCTTAAAAAATGTCCATCTTGTGTGACCATAAAATCAATTCACTGGTTAATTTAATCTACTATTAATTTTTATAAAAATTTAATTGGGGCTCTTAAAAAGATTAATTTTTTACAAAAAGTTTATTGGTCCTACTATAAAAATTTATCTAGGGTTGTTATAGCTTATATAAAAATTTGGATTTTAGATTTTATATTTCAGTAAAAGAATTTGTAGTAATTTTTGTTAGTTGGATTTAACCTCGATCAGATTTCTTATGATAGACTTAAAATACACAACACAACACGTGAATTTGAATGATCAATCGAACTATAGATTTGTAAAGCAGATTAAGACACCCATTCCATTGTCTGCGAAAATAAAAAACTGATGAACAAATTTAATCTTCACCGTAATAATATGCATGATAAACATATAATTTTTACACTTTTATCGCCTTATTTATACTTACTAGTCATTATTTTTATAATAATTTTATAATTTTATTGTTTTAATAGGTGATATGCGTAAAACGCGAAGTTGCGAATAAATATGGTCAAACGGCTAAATTGCTTATGGTGCTTATTTGTACTGTTATCTTATGGAGTAAAGGAAGGTCTTGACAAAAACATAACAGACAGGGAGAAGAGTTGGTCTTCTGTTTTTGGCATGGGGTTGTCAGGCGGACGGGGAGAAGTGGTTTTAGTCTGGAGTTGGTAAGAAATGAGATAAAAAGGTGGCTTGGTCTCTTGTTATGTTAGAGAGAGATGAGATTGAAGTACACGTGGGACTGAAAAGGGAAGGAAAGCTAGATGGCGTGGACCAACAGTAGATGTGGCTCAGTCGGTCATGAGAAAAGAAGTCTGACAGAAAACACAAAGAAAAAAAAGTGATTTATTGGTAGGGCGTCGTGGAAAAAAGTAAAAGGTATAAAACCTTTCAGGAAATAGAAAGTAGGAGGCTTCTCTTTGGATTTTTCTTTAGTTCGGAGGTCGGGGGTTCTGGTCAGCGACTGTAAAAGGTGGAGTTGATTTTTCGGCTGGTTTTTGGAGGAGTGAAGAAGCTACTACACCGTAAAGGCTTCGATTACAAAAAAAAAGGGTTTACTCTTATTTTTCTTTGTTCATTATTTTTATAAATTTATAAGAAATCTATGCCTATGTGTTGCTAGTAATTTATAACTTGGGTTCATGGAGAAAACTACTTTAAGCATCAGGCCGGTATGAATCGAATTTGAATTATTTTGGTATAAGGCTATGAGAAATGAGTCTTGAGATCTTTAATTATGTTTATTGATTCTATATAAAATATAATTTGTTGCACCACCGACTTTGTACGATATAATATCCTAAATGTACAAAAATAAGTATTTTTGTAATTTTATTTGTTATAGTATTTGATAATCCATGCTTAGGTTAAATCATTTGATGAGTTATGCTTAGACGATGTAAATAACAATTTTGAATCTAGAAATTATACTTTTTGATAATTCTCTTGTCATTATAATTTGGTAGGCCATGCTTAGGATATTTTGATGGGTTATACTTAGGAGATGCAAGTTTATTATCGAAAATTATACCAATAATAGGTGTTGCAATACAAAGAGATAGACATATTTTTAAAGTTGCAAATTCTTTTCAGTACCGAACATAAATAATGGTGGAAAACCCTGGTTACCGACTCTCTTCCTCATTATATAATTTTAGTTCAGTTAATCTTTATTATTTCATTGATATTTGTAAAAATCTCAAAATTATCATTTCTGGTTAGTGTATTAAGAATATTGATTACTGAATATTTTCCTGCTCTATGTAGGTTCGACCCGCACTTGTCGTTGTCTACATTGTAGACGCCGTGCGATTGCGGTATTTATATATAGGATTTTTCCAAATCCTATCAATTTTTCGCGTCGCTTCCGGGGAGCGGTTGAGGAATATTGTAATTAGTATTTTTTATTTTCTAATCGTAGTTTAAGTTTTTATTATATTTATTATTTAGTTCTTTTTGATTAGTTTATGTCTTAGAATTTTGTTTCAGGTACTTTTGGGGTTGCTTTTGGTCATTTAGCTCAACCACATTAGTCTGCTGCAAAATACTCACGAATTTCTTGCTTGTGAGTTATATATTGAACGATTCTGGACAGGTTAGGCGCTCATTACCCTAACTTGTGAATGTTGATACGAGGTACTAGTACCATTTTTCGAAGTGGGAAAATACTTAGTAGAATTCTTTGGACTCTTCCGTTCCAATTATAAAGGTAGGACTAATTTTTTATTTTCTTTTATGGTGTGATTTATGAAATGAATGAATTGGTGATTGTTTGTGTGTTTACTTCTTGAAATTGCATCGATTTTGTTTTGTATAAAATTTTGCTTTGATTTTCTTTGTATATATGGAGTCTGGTGATATGACATCCTTTCTGGCATTTTGGAACGTATCCAAATGGTTTCAGAAAGAAGAGTCATAAAATGAGTTATTTACTAAAAAGTGAAGAATATGCTTGTAGAGATTTATATTATCAGGAACCCATGAGATCAGAGTGTGTAGATAATGATTGGAATTATTATCAC
The DNA here is from genome assembly GCA_023531435.1 of Papaver californicum. Lineage (NCBI taxonomy): Eukaryota > Viridiplantae > Streptophyta > Magnoliopsida > Ranunculales > Papaveraceae > Papaver > Papaver californicum. The sequence goes on along the minus strand of JAJJMC010008370.1, from coordinate 139,115 downwards.
GGTTATGATCATTTCAAACCTTTTGAAGGTTATGATTATTACCAACCGTACCCAGGTTGTGAGCCATATTTTACTAATTCCGATTATTGTTCACATATTTCTCCGTCACAGTATGAGAGATATGATCAATCTTACTTTGACCTATATATATCATCACCATCTTTGTTTGATCGCCTAAAAAATGACATTGTTGAGCGGGCCAAATCTAGTGAGTTATTTTATGCTGAATTGAGTAAAACTCATGCTTATATTGATCAACTTGCTGAACAAACTGATTTATCGATTGATCAACTAACGTAATCGGTAAATAATTGTGGTCTTACCGAGGATACAAATTATAATTTTTCTTATACTCATGATATTAAAACGAAACCTGTTCAAATGATGAATCAATGTGTATGGAGAATGATGATGAACTTGATAGTTGTGATCATAGGAATAAATATATTGTCATACCAACTGAAGGTGGTGTATTTATTCCAACTCCTGATCGTGTTAATGATCACTCTACTTCAAAAGGAAGAGGTTCGGACTGAAGACACCATTATTTTAAACAATGTGTCATTTCACTGTTATGACAATGATGTTTATGAAAAACGTGTTAATTCCGAGGAAACTGTATTTAAGTCTAACGACTTAGAGACACTAGACTCTACATATAAGTTTACTTTTAATCATCTTTATTGTGATATTCTTATAGATCCCTTGGTTGATGATGATTATGATGATGATTTAGTACAGGGTCACAAACCCAGCAGAGAAGTTAGTATGCCTAGAATTGTTAGCACAACTTTTCGGAAGATTCCTAATTTTGGATTAGAACTACGTGCTTCTCCAGTATTACTAGATTACTTTGCATCTCGTGACTTCTCTTTACCCATGTACGTCTCCCAAATAGTTTTAGTTCTCATCCCTAGTGAACCCTTCAACTCAGTTATTTTTGTTCAAAATGATATGTCCTTTGCAAAAACCAGGTTCGGGGGTATCTCTTTTCTTTTGGTAGTCTCATCATTTTACGTTGCTATTGCGAGAGTCTAAGGCTATCATTGGTTGTATATATTGTGCTTTGGGTTGATTCCCAGATTTTCAGGTTGTTAATATATGGGAGAGTCATCGTTTGTACATTCTAGTAGTTATATTTTTCTTTTTCTTCAATGTTCCTTGTTATTACTATCATTTGATGTGTGTTACATGGAATACTCTTTTCTTGCGTCAATCAGGTTAAAGTATCCAATCCCTTTTCTTTTATTTATATTTGTCTCTCATACTTATATGTATTGCATGCCATTCTAGGTTATTGCACGGTTTGAAATATTAAGGACAATGTTGGATTTAGGTTTGGGGGTAGAATTTCAGAAAATTGATGCCAATAAGATACTCCAAAATTTAAAAACTTGTGAACAATTTAGGATGATACTAACCATTCTAGATAGATGGAAACATAGCTCTTATCTACAAGAACTGGCGTGCCCGAAAAATAGTCTACTCATATCTGAATGCCTAATTCATGTGTTAGAAATAACATGATAATTATTAAACAAGCATATCTCGAAATTATCATAACCATATCACTTTATGTTATATTTTTGCATATTTGTGTTTCTCTAAGTGACTTGGTGGGGCCCTAATATTTTCATAAGGTGGTAGCTCAGATGCATTATAATTTTAATTTTGTCAAAAAAAAAATCAAAAAAAATCTAATACTTGGAATGCATCATGTGTTTGTTTTCCCTTCCTTTAACTCCTAAGGAAAGAGTCGAGAATAAGATCCATGGGAACACTAGCACTGTGAGATGAAAATGAACATATGCTTAGATTCAAAAGATCTAATCATGTAAGTCGGTATTCAAAAATATTTTTGAAAATAATAAAAAATAAAGAAAATAAATTATGTATAATAATAATAACAATAAGGTTGGGTGCTCTAACATGGTGCACACCTCCTTGTAACAAGCCAAACTCCAAAGGGGTAAGTCGAGTAAGAAGAGGAATGGTGGCTCTAACCTCATGGCCTGCAAGAAGAAATTGAGCTATGGTCAGTATACTGCTGCCATCAAGGTTCTGTCTTCTAATGGGATTGTTACCAACTCCACAACAACCGCCATGGATCTGAGCCAAAAACACCCAATTGCTCCCCCACCATCTATCCCTGCTGAACCCATCACAACAGATGCTTTATGTGTGGATAAGGATGCAGTCCTGAGGGCACTAAAAGGCTTCCCTAAGGGAACTTCCTGTGGCAGGGATGGCCTCAAAGTTCAACACCTCCTTGATGCTTTGAGTGGTCCAGCTTCAGCTGTTGCAGAAGAGCTTCTTATCTCTCTTACAGATGTGGTCAATCTCTGGCTTGCAGTGGTATGCCCTTCTGTGCTGGGGGAATATGTGGCTAGTGCTCAATGGACACCATTACTCAAACCAAGGGGTGTGAGGCCTATAGCAGTTGGCACCATCTGGAGAAGATTATGCTCCAAACTGGCAGGTGCTACAATGACCAAGGATCTGGCATCTTAGCTTGGGGACTACCAATTTGGTGTGGGGGTCCAGTGTGGTGGGGAGGCTATTCTACACTCAGCCAACAGACTTCTGGAAGTACAAGGTACCCTGAAAACTAAGAGCATGCTTTTAATAGACTTCAGTAATGCTTTTAACTTGGTTGATAGGTCTGCTATGCTCTAAGAAGTCAGAAGCAAATGCCCAAGCATCTCCAGGTGGGTGGAGTTCTGCTATGCCAAGCCGGATAAGCTATACTACAATGAACACACCATGTTGTCTGCACAAGGTGTCCAGCAAGGTGACCCTCTTGGTCTCTTACTCTTTGCATTAACTTTACACCCACTCATCATCAAGATTGCCACAGAGTGCACATTGGACCTGCATGCTTGGTACCTAGATGATGGTATAATGGCAGGGGACACATTTGAGGTTGCCAGAGCACTGACCATCATCCATCAGGAAGGCAGCATGAGGGGTTTAATTCTCAACATCAGCAAGACTGAACTTTTCTGGCCCAATACAGACCCAAAGAGCCTGGTGGATGGTACCTTCCCAGCTGGTATCAGCAGACCTGACATATGGGTGAAGCTGTTAGGGGGGTCTGTCATCCTGGATTCAGGGTTCTTCAGTGCATTAGTACAGGGCAGAGTGGAGAAAACAATCCAATTAATAGAGACTTTAAAGACCCTGTAGGATCCACAAAGTGAGCTCCTTCTTCTAAGGAACTATGTTGGTGTTTCCAGACTTTACTTCACACTTAAAACTACCAACCGACTAGCCATCCAGATCCCAACAGCATATTATGAAAAACACCTTCTGCAGTTCCTTAGGCACATAATAATAGGGGATGGGGAAGGTTTTGGTCCAGTTCAGCAACGTATTGCAACATTGCCTATGAAGGATGGAGGCCTAGGGGTCTATACTATGGGAGACACCAACCACTATTGCTTCCTGACATCCTGCATACAGACTCAACATGTACAAAACTCCATCCTCAAAGCTCACATTTCTGCAGATCAACACCATAGCTTCTAACAGGCCCAGTCCAGCTTCCTTCATCTCTGTGACTTGTCCACCTCTTTTTTTAACATCAAAGCCACTTCCCCACGCCAAATGCAAGCCTTGGCAGCCATATACTTTGATGCAGTCAAGAAGAACGTAACAAACAGACTCCAGCTGACTGAACGGGATATCACCTTATGGCAGTGCAACAAAATGGGCCATGCCCAAGATTATCTCAAAGTTGTCCCCATAGCTGGGCTTAACCAATCAGTTGGGCCTCGACAGTTTAGGGATTTTCTTAGTTATAGGCTTGATATACCTTTGTTTGATGAAGATGGATGTTGTACCAGTTGCGGGAGAGGAATGGATGTCTTTGGGGATCATGCTCTGTATTGTGCCAGCGAGGTGTGCCTCAAATTTAGTCATGACTTAGTCAGATACGTGCTCGCAGATATGTGTTACAAAGCATGTGTCCCGGCCCGCAAAGAAGCAAAACTGGGCTTTCTCTCGGACTCCAAAACTGCCTTACAGCCAACCGATATCCTCGTGTACAATTGGGAGAATGGCTGTGATGTGTGCCTTGATGTCACCGGGGTGTCTCCGTTCACAGGAGGCGGGAGAGTGGCCTTTACACCGGGTCAAGCCGTTGCGAATGCCATAACCCGCAAGCGCAACAAATACCTAACAAAATGAGAAGACCACGAATATGGATTAGGTGTACTCGCCTTTACCACCATAGGCGAATTAGGAGAAGACATGATAGATTTTGTGACGAGGCTGCAAAACTATATTGCTAGCCTTGACTACAACTACAAAATAGGCAACTCTCTCTTTTTCAGACTAGGCATTTCCATTCAAAAGGGGGTAGGGGCCCAACTTGTTGCTCTACTTCCTACCATTTCTGTGTAAAAATGTTATTTCCATTTAATAAAATTCCGTTATATAAATTTTTTTAATAATAATAATAATTATTATTATTATTATTATAGGTATCAAGTTTCTTGGAGGGCCTGTGAGCTTAGATTGGGAACTTTGCAGTGATCTGGTTATGTGCACAGTAGATAAAACCATTAGCTTGATGGAGATAATCAGAAAGTTACATGACCCGCAAAGTGAATTGCTTTTGCTAAGTAAATGCACTGGTGTGTCCAAGCTTTACTTCACCATGGGAACCACCAACCCATTGGCTCTTCAGCAAGCTAAGACCCATTATGATAATCACCTGTTTCAATACTTGAGGAACCTTATCACAGGTGATGGTGTTGGGTTTGGTCCCTTGCAGCAACGTCTCTCAACATTACCAATCAAGTGTGGGGGTGTTGGCATCTACACTATGTCAGACATTGTCCACTATTGTTTCTTGGCCTCCCAGCTTCAAACATGTTCCCTACAGAAAGGTATTCTACATAATTTAGTTGCGTCTGAAACAAGCTTTATTCCTCATCATGCTCTACAGGTTTATATGCAAGTCTGTGTCTTATCTACATCCAACTTCCGCATCAACGAAACTGCCCCCCTTCCCATGAAATCTCTGGCAGTTAACTACTTTGATGCTGTAATAAGGAAGATACCTAAAGACTTCCATATGTCTTAAAGAGACTTAGTTCTTTGAAGATGCAATAAATCTGAGCATGCTTAAGATTACTTGATGGCATTGCCTATCCAGGGGCTTAATCAATGCATCGGTCCTCGACTATTTCGCTATGTACTGTGCTATAGACTAGGAATACCTATATTTGGAAAAAATGATTCTTGTCCTAACTGCAACAAACTAATGGACATTTACAGAGACCACGCTTTGCATTGTGCTAGCGATGTGGGCCTCAAATACAAACATGATTTAGTTCGTGATGTTTTTGTCGATATTTGTTTTAAAGGAGGGGTAGCAGCTCGAAAAGAAGTCGCATTGGGGTTTTATCGAATAATGATATCACATTAAGACCAACGGACATTCTAGTATATAATTTGGAAAATGGCCAAGATATGTGTTTTGATGTTACAGGAGTTTCACCTTTCACCAACGGTAGTATTCGTACTTTCACCCCAGGACAAGCCATTACTCATATTGTCACCCGTAAACGCAAGAAATATCTAGACAAATGCTCGGCCAATAGTTATGGATTTGGTATCCTAGCTTTCACCACCCTTGGAGAACTCGGCAACGATGCAGTAGTCTTTATGAAGAGACTCAAAAAAATGCCTGGCTAGTTATTGTATGAATGGTAAAATAGGCAATTCTCTTTTTCATAGAATAGGTATTGCAATCTAGAAAGGTGTTGGAGCCCAACTTGTTGCTAGGCTTCCAACTAGTTTCTTATAATAAATCTTTTAATCTATTAATAAATAATAAAAAAAATAAAATAATATAGACCTTTTCGGTGTAATAAACCTTTTCGGTGTAAAATGCTTTTCCCCCTTTAATGAAAATCCTTTTTTTATTAAAAAAAAGAAAAAAAATAATAGTAATAATAATTCCATTACATTTTCCCCATTTTGTTCTTTTGTTTCACGGCATGCCTAGAACTAGGTCTTCAACTGCTCCACTAGACTCAACAGGAGTTGATTTTAGAGATTCTTATGAGCATTTGTTCCATTGCCCCTTCAATTATGATCGCTGCAACAATAGAGTGGGTGGGAGGGGCCTGAGCAGAACAGGCTTCTACATGCACCTGCAGGACAGGCACCTCCCTACTGATGAGGCAAAATCCTTGTGTAGAAATAAGATTAGCAGTGAGTTGGAAGTCTATAATGCTTGAGAGATGGTTTTGTCAGGATTACAGATGTGGTTGTGCACTCAATGCATGCACATAGACTCCTGGATGAGGCCATGTAGGTTGCATGAGGGGAATTTTATCCCCAAGCCATACAATGGGTTGTCAGCTGACTTCCTGGTACATGGCCTAGACAAGTCACAAGTTTCTACATCTGAGCCAACTAGAGTGGAGGAATCAGAGGCACCAGCTGGGGTGTCTGTGAGATTGCTCAACCAGGTCCTGGAGATGAACTGCACAACAGTGGTCAACATCCCCCCCCCCCCAATGCAGGCTCAGCTTCTCCAGAACCTTGGAGGCTGCATTGGACAATGTCATTGCTAATCCCCTTGACCTTTCTGTGTGGCTCCATCTCCTCCTGCTGCCAGTGTGCACCCTCAGTCTTTATGCCTCAAAAAGCACAATGTAGGAGACATCAAGGACTGGAAAGAGGCTCCAATCAGGCAGCATTACTCAGGCCCTGCTGCAGTGGAATGATAATGGGTGCCACAACTTGGTGCACTCCATCTTTGACCAGGCAAAGAAACTTCAAAGAGGCAGACCCAACAATAAGAAGTCAGAAGGCTCTAACCTTGCTGCCTGCAAGAGAAAACTGAGTTATGACCAATACACAACAGCCATCAAGGTGTTGGCCTCTAATGGACTTGCCCCTAATTCCCCAGCCACCCTGATGGACCTGAGGCAGAAACACCCATGCCTCGCCCCCCCCCCCCATCTATCCCAGCAGAGCCAATCCCAGTTGAAGCCCTTACTGTTGACAAGAATGCAGTCTTGAATGCCATAAAAGGCTTCCCAAAGGGAATCCTGTGGGAGGGATGGCCTCAGAGCTCAGCACCTCTAGGATGCCTTATGTGGGCCTGCTGCAGCTGTAACAGATGATCTACTAGCTTATGTAACAGGTGTGGTCAACTTGTGGCTAGCAGGGAAGTGCCTATCAGAGCTTGGGGAATACATAGCCAGTGCTCCCCTGTCACCTCTGCTTAAAACCAGATGGAGGGCTGAGGCCCATTGCTTTTGGCACAATCTGGAGGAGGCTGTGTTCAAAGCTTGCAGCCTATGTTGTCTGCAAAGAGATGTCAACATACCTTGGGGACTTCCAGTTTGGTGTGGGGGTCCAATATGGATGGGAAGCCATTCTGCACTCTGTCAACAGGCTCCTGGAGATACAAGGTAACTCTCCCAGCAAGAGCATGCTACTTGTTGATTTCAGGAATGCATTCAATCTGGTAGATAGGTCTGCCATGATCCAAGAAGTAAGAGCTAGGTGCCCAAGCATCTCCAGGTGGGTGGAGTTTTGCTATGCCAACCCATCCAAGCTATACTACAATGACAACACCCTTATGTCTGCTCAAAGAGTCCAATAAGGTGACCCACTAGGCCCTCTCCTTTTTACTTTGACCTTGCACCCTCTTATCAACAGCATAGCCTCAGAGTGCATCCTAGACCTACATGCCTAGTACCTAGATGATGGTACAATTGCTGGTGACACTTTGGAGGTTGCCAAATCCCTGAACATCATTCTGGCAGAAGGTCACAAGAGGGGGCTGCTCCTTAACATCACCAAAACAGATATTTTCTGGCCTACAGTTGACCCCAGAAGCTTGGTGGAAGGGACCTTTCCTGAGGACATTAGCAGGCTAGAGAGAAGTGTGAAGCTACTAGGTGGTCCAGTAAGTCTAGACTTAAAATTCTGTAGTGATTTTGTGCAGGGCAGAAGGGAAGACTCTACAACTCATGGATACCCTGAAGAAGTTACAAGATCCACATAGTGAGTTACTCATATTGCGCAACTATGCAGGGGTATCCGAGTTGTACTTCACATTGAGGACCACAAGGCCCTTGGCTCTCCATCTCCCTGCAGCCCACTATGATCTGCATCTCCAGCAGTTCCTTAGGAATTTGGTTACATGAGATGGAGCTGGGTTTGGGCCATTGCAGTTGCGGCTGGCAACCTTACCCATGAAGGATGGTGGCTTGGGCGTATACAAAATGGACGACACAAGCCATTATAGTTACCTTGCATCCTGTGTTCAGACCATGCAGTTCCAGAACATCATACTCAGAGCTCATATGGCTATAGACACATATCATAGTTACCAGCTTGCTCTGACCAGTTTCATCCAGGTCTGTGGCTTGGCCTCTTCTTACAACATCCAAGCTACTGCCCCAAGCCCAATGCACTCATTGTTCCAGCAGATTCCCCATGTCTGGAAATGACGACATCCTATGGCAGTGCTCAAAACTCATCCATGCCCAAGACTTCCTCAAGGCAGTCCCAATAGCTGGGCTTAACCAGTCGATTGGGCCTAGGTAGTTCTGGGCCGTACTTAGTTACAGACTCGGGATCCCCATGTTTGAAGAGCGCAGTTTATGTCCCTGTTGCAGTAGAGGCATGAAAGTCTTCGAAGACCACGCCCTGCACTGTGCCAATAAAGTGGGCCTAAAGTTCATACACGACCTGGTCTGAGACATGCTCGGGGACATGTGCTACAGAGCCGGAGTGTCAGCGCGTAAATAAGTCAAGTTGGGCTTCTTATCGGACGATGAGAATTCCTTAAGGCCTACGGATATCCTGGTATACAACTGGGAAAACGGCTGCGACATCTGTCTCGACGTTACTGGGGTGTCCCCCTTCACTAGAGGTGGTAGAACAGGTTTCTCGCCAGGCCTAGCCATCTCGAATGCCATATCCCGGAAACAAAAAAAATATCTAGAAAAATGTGTCGCTCACGGATATGGGCTTGGAGTGCTAGCCTTCACTACCCTAGGAGAATTAGGATAGGACACGGTAGTCTTTGTAAAGAGGTTGTAGAATTGTATAGCTAGTTTTGATTATAATTATAAAATCGACAACTCTTTTACTTCAGATTAGGTCTCGCTATCCAAAAAGAGGTGGGTGCCCAGTTAGTGGCCAAGCTACCCACTTTATCCATGTAACCCACTTTTTCTATCTAATCACGGATATGCTGCTTAATGGTGTTTGAGAGTACCCCATGGATAACCTCACACTTTAGCTCTCTTTAGTTGGATAACCAGACTTGTATGTCATTAACTTTTTCTGTTTAAAGGTTTCTTCATACCAACATTCCTAGAACAAGATCTTGCTCCGATTCTCATTGCTCAGCCGAGAAAGGGGAGGTGTGTGTGAATGATGGCATGTTCCACTGTCCTTACAAGCACTTTGATGGGTGCAACAATGGGGTTGGGGGCAGAGGGCTTACTCGTTCTGGTTTCTACATGCATTTGCAAGATAAAAACCTCTATACAATGGAGGAAGTGGATGTTTGCAGGGAGAGGGTCACCAAGGATTTAGCCGTGTTCTGCACCTGGGAAGTTGTATTGTCACAGATGCAAATGTGGCTCTGTTCGGACTGTATGCATATGTATTCATGGAAACGGCCATGTAGGCAGCACAAGGGGGGATTATACCCAGCCCCTACAATGGGACATCAGCAACCTGTATGATATATGGTATTTGTAAACCAGTGCCTCCTAACTCTGCGCCTCTGTATGACATTGTGCCTGCAGCGTCAGTGGCCTGTATGTAGACTTGCTACATCTTGTACACCAGCAGAAACTCCATACTGTTGCTAGTATTCCATCGCAGTGTAGGCTTAAGTTCTCTAGGGCACTTAAAGCTTCATTGGATAGGGTTATTGCCAATCATTTGGACCTGTCCATGTGGCTTCAACTGTTGCTCCTGCCGGTATGCACTTTTGGCCGTTACACACCCAAGGGATCCACATAAGAGCGGTCAGGGACAAGAAAGAAACTGCAGATGGCTTTTATCAACCAGGATTTACTTCAATGTGGTGATGGTAGTGAGTGTTTCGGCATGGTGCAGTCTATTTTGGAGCAATCCAGACAGCGGCAAAGTGGGCCGAACAACTCACAACAGCTGGGCAGTTCCAATCTTGCAGCGTGTAGGAGGAAATTGGGCCTAGGCCAATACACGACCGCTATCAAAGTGTTAGGCTCCAGTAGTATAGCACCATGTTCTCAAGACCCTCTTGCTGAGCTTAGCCTTAAACACCCTTTTGCGGCCCTTCCCGATATTCCTGTAGACCCAATTATGGCTGAGCCTCTTTGTGTAGACAAATCGGCTGTTCTAAGTGACATCGAGGGGTTTTCCAAAGGTACCTCTTGCGGAAGAGATGGCCTCAGAGCCCAACATCTTCTGGATGCCCTCAGTGGTCCGGCTGCCGCAGTAGCGGATGACCTCTTGTCTTTTATGACTGGAGTAGTTAACTTGTGGCTTGCTGGTAGATGTCCAGCAGCACTTGGCGCGTACATTGCGAGTGATCCTCTTACCCCCTTGATCAAGCCTGGAGGGGGCATAAGGCCAATCGCAGTGGGAACTATATGGAGGAGGCTTTGCTCTAAATTGGCGGCATCAGGGGTTTGCAAGGAAATGGCCACTTACCTAGGAGATCACCAATTTGGCGTGGTGTCCAATACGGTGGTGAACGCATTTTGCATTCAGCAAACAGAATTTTGGAGATGCAAGGTAACTCCTCCACCAAGTATATTCTTTTAATAGACTTCAACAACGCTTTTAACTTGGTGGACAAAACCGCAATCATCAACGAAGTCAGGGACAAGTGCCCTGGAATCACTAGATGGGTTGAATTCTACTACGCAAAGCTAGCAATGCTCTATTACAATGACAAAGTTCTTTTATCATCTCAAGGTGTCCAACTGGGAGATCCCCCAGGCCCTCTTCTGTTTGCTTTGACATTACACCTCCTCATCTTGACAATTGCTTCTAAGTGTACCTTGGTATGCATGCTTGGTATTTGGACGATGGGACTATTGTTGGGGACACTTTAGAGGTGGCTCAAGCTTTACACATTATCCAATATGAGAGGAAGTAGTAGAGGCTTATCCCTCAATATTAACAAGACTGAGCTATTTTGACCCAATACAGATCCCAGAAGTTTGGAGAAGGGGGTGTTTCTGGTCACTATTAGTAGGCCATTAAGAGGTGTGAAGCTTTTAGGTGGGCCTGTTAGTATGGATGCTAACTTTTGCAACGAGATGGTCCAGCGTAGGGTGGTGAAAACTCTTCAGTTAATGGAGTCCCTGAAGCTTCTACAAGATCCACAGAGTGAATTGCTTCTCCTTAGAAATTGTGATGGGGTGTCTCTCTTATATTTTACTATGAGGACTACCAGCCCCTCTCTCTTGTACCAGTCTGCTGAGTATTATGACCATCATTTATATCAGTTCTTAAGACACTTGGTCACTAGTGATGGTGCTGGTTTTGGTCCCTACCAGATGCGCATAGCGTCGTTGCCCATGAAGGACGGGGGTTTTGGGGTTTACACTATGAAGGATTCTAGACATTACTGCTACCTTGCCTCCTGTCTTCAGATAACCCAGGTGCAGGACACCATTCTCCAGGCGGACAGGGACAACGCCCCGCATCTCAGCTTCCAACAAGCCTTGCTTAGCTTCAGTCAGCCCTGTGGGATCCCCCCTTCTACTCTCAGTATTAAAGCAACTGCCCCCCGACCCATGCATTCTCTGGCAGTGTTGTACTTTGATATGGTGAAGAAGAGCATCCCCAGCAGTTTCAATCAGACTGAACGCGATTGTATTTTGTGGCAATGCAATAGGCTGAGTCATGTACAAGACTACCTCAAAGATATCCCAATCACTGGGCTACACCAATCTATTGGGCCTCGCCAATTAAGGGCCATACTTTGTTATATTTTGGGTATTGCTATGTTTGTTGAAGGTAGCTCTTGTTCTTTTTGTGGCAGAGATATGGATGCCTTTGGGGATCACGCCCTACATTGTGCCAGTGAAGTGGGTCTCAAATTTATACATGACCTAGTAAGAGATGTGGTGGCGGATATGTGTTTTAAAGCCGGTTTCTCAGTCCGAAAGGAAGTCAAGCTGGGTTTCCTATCTGACAATGCAAGCGCTCTTAGGCCCGCTGATATACTTGTATACAATTGGGAAGGTGGTCGAGACGTGTGCTTCGATGTCAAAGGAGTGTCCCCTTTTACAGGAGGCGAGAGGTTTGCGTTTACGCCTAGGATTGCCATCTCTAACGCCGTCACGCGCAAACACAATAAATATCTGTACAAATGCAACGAGCACGGATACGGCCTAGGAGTACTCGCCTTTACTACTTTAGGGGAGTTGGGAGAAGACACGACCGACTTCATGACGAGATTGTAGAACTACATGGCTAGCCATGACTATAACTACAAAGTCGGTGATTCCCTTTTCTTTAGATTAGGCATTTCCATTTAGAAAGGGGTATGCGCTCAACTTGTGGCTAGGCTCCCTACCAACTCAATGTAAACAATGCTTTTCTCCCTTTAATAAAAGTTTTTATAATAATAATAATAATAACGATAAATTAACAGTCGCATTTGAAATAAATAAATAAATAAATAAATAATAATATTAATAATAATAATAATAATAATAATAATAATAATAATAATAATAATAATAATAATAATAATAA
>JAJJMC010008370.1:107567-117686 GCA_023531435.1 Papaver californicum | reverse complement strand
ATAATAATAATAATAATAATAATAATAATAATAGGAGCATCCGAGCCTGACTTTATACTAATATTTTTGGAAACATCGTTCAACTCAGTCAACATATGCACAATTCATTACTTCCATATCCATCTTCCAATCTATCCATGTGTTTGAATTTGATTGATTTAGAGCAATGTGAATGTTGACATTTCTTATCCAGTTTTGGAAAGTTCAAAGATTATCTGACTAGAGTTTTATATTCTTATATGAAGTTTAGTACGCTGAGTGCAAACTCATGTACAACAATTGGATCTATGCAGAGTAATGACTCTTATAGCCGAAGAATTTAGTAGGCCAACTAAATAACATGTTTAGTGTCTATCCTCAATTGTTCACAGGTAGCTAAGATTTGTAGTATAGGTGTTGTGGGTATATCTCTTGTAAACCCTCACGAGACAAAACTCGTCCGCTAAGGCCACTTAGGGGTTTAAAGGCTTGTTACACATGTTAAATGTAGTCGTGATTCCTACAAAAGTGAGTTAGGATTTTATTATTTTTCTTACACTTAGTTTAGGTTAGTTTTGCTCGAGGACTAGCAAAATATAGGTTCGGGGGTATTTGATAAGCACTTAATTTATATACTTTTGCCGCCTTATTTATATTTACTAGTCATCATTTTTATAATGATTTTATAATTTAATTGTTTTAATAGGTGATATGGAAGTTGTGAATAAATACAGTCAAACGGGCTAAATTGCTTATAGTGCTATTTGCACTGTTAGCTTATGGAGTAAAGGAGGGTCTTGAAAAAAACGTAACAGACAGGGAGAACTGGTCTATTTTTGGTATGGGGTTGTCATACGGACATAGAGAAGTGGTTTTAGTCTGGAGCTGGTAAGGAATGAGAGAAAAATGTGGCTTGGTTTTTTGTTTTGTTAGAGAGAGATGAGATTGAGGTGCATGTGGGACTGAATAGGGAAATAATGATATATGACGTGGACCAAGAGTAGATGTGACTCAGTTGGTCAAAGTGAAAAAAAAGTCTGACAGAAAACATAAGGGTAATTTGCTGGTTGGTCCAGAAAACCCGGATCCGTTTTATCTATGGTCCATCCAGAAAAAGTATTTAACCGGAGGTCCAAAAATGTATTGTTCTTTCAAAAATACCTGACTTCCCTTCTTATTGTACGCGCGGATATTAGAGAAACTACTTCTCTCTCTGTTTCTTTCATTAAAACGAAAAAACCTAAACGAAATTACAAAAAAACAGATGAAAATATCAAAAATTCATCAACGAAAAACGAAAATCAAAATCAAAATCAAAATCATCAACAAAAACATATCTTTTTTCATATCATGCTCCTTCACCAAAATTAAAGAAATCAATTAGTAGAAGAAGAAAATAGTATTCCTGCACCACCAACAAAAGAGAAGAAGAAAATAAGTAGTAGAAGAACAAAAGAAGAAGCAAAGCTCTATTAGTCGCCAAAAACAGTACATATTGATCATTTAGTACATATTTGTATGTACTGAAGGAAAATGGGTATTGAAGGAAAAAAATGTATGATCTCACAGTACATATTGATATGTATAGGAAAATATGTATCGAAGGAAAAAAATGTATGATCCCACAGCACACATTGATCCAACAATACATATTGATATGTACTGAAGAAAAATATGTATGATCCCACAATACATATTGGTATGTACTAAAAAAAAATAGGGTATTGAAGAGAAAAAATGTATGACCCCACAATACATATTGATCCAACAGTATATATTGATATGTACTGAAGAAAAATATGCACCGAAGGAAAAAATATATGATCCAACAGTACATATCAATATGTATCGAATGAAAAGTACATATTAAACCATGGTTTTAAGAAAAATTGAAGTAAACCAAATAAAAATAACATCATATCGATTACACCATGTCGTTTAAAGAGACAACCCTTCCAATATTGAGCATCAGATCCAGATAAAAAAAAAGATTAAAAAATATAAATCAAAACCCAAAATTAATGAATTTATATCTTTTTCTTCTTCTTCTTCTTGAATTTATTCGTGAATCTTCTTCTTCTTCACTTGCTTCACTTTTTTACCATCACTTATTATAGAACATACCTGGATTGGATGAAGATGAAGGTGATTACAGAGCACTAACGATCTCCAAACAAAACCCTAGAAACACTAACAGAGAAGAAAAACGAATCTGAAATTTTAGAAAGATTGAGCTGATTGAAGTAGTTTCTCTGGTTTTTATTCATCAATCCCCATCAACAGTAGTAATCAATGATCTTCAAAATAATATTTAAATTCCTAGAGCACCAGCAGCAGTAGAGAGAAAAACAGATCCGAGCTACCAAAAAACAAAAGCAGAGAGAACAAAAAAAATAAATCTCAAAATTGTTTTCAAAAGAAAGTTTGATTTTATCTGTTATGGTAGAGAAGGAAGGGAAATTTGGATATTTTATAAAATACTTACCACAAACCGTACGTGTAAAGGACTACCGATTAAGAAATTTGGTCCAAAAATAAGTTTTTGGACTAGTGATTAAATTGAGTTAGACGGATGGACTACATACTAAACGGATCTTGTAAAATGGATTAACTAGTAATTCCTACAAAACATAAAGAAAAAAAAATGAATTTTTGGTAGCACGACGTGGCAAAAAGTGAGAGGTGTAAAACCTGTTAGAATATAGAAAGTAAGGGGCTTCTCTTTGGATTTTTCTTTGGTTCGGAGGCTGGGGGTTCTGGTCGGCGGATGTAAAAGGTGGAGTTGATTTTTTGGATAGTTTTTAGAGGAGTGAAGAAGCTACTACACCGTAAAGGCTTCGATTACAAAACAAAAAGGTTTACTCTTATTCTTTTTTTTTTTTTCATTATTTTTATAGATTTTTAAGAAATCTATGCATATGTACTGCTAGTAATTTGTAACTAGGTTTATGGAGAAAACTACTTTAAGCATTAGACCGGTATGAATTGAATTGAAATTATTTTGGTATAAGGATATGAGAAATGAATCTTGAAATCTTGAATTATGTTTATTGATTCTATATAGAATATAAGTTGTTTCTCCACCGGTTTTGTATAATGCAATAGCCTAAATGCATAACCGTAAGTAGTTGCAATTTTATTTTCTATAGTATTTAATAATCCATGCTTAGGTTAAATCATTTGATGGGCTATGCCTAGACGATGCAAATAACAATTGTGAATCTATAAATTATACTTTTCGATAATTCTCTTAGCATTATATTTTGATAGGCCATGCTTAGGATATTTTGATGGGTTATCTTAGGTGATGCAAGTTTATTATCAAAAATTATACCAATAATAGGCGTTGCAATTGAACAAAGAGATAGACATATTTTTAGAGCTACAAATTCTTTTCAATACCGAAAAGAAATAGTGGTGAATCCGTAGACCTTGGTTACCGACTCTCTTCCTCGTTATGTAATTTTTGTTTAATTAATCTCCATTATTTCATTGATATTTCTAAAAATCTCAAAATTATCATTTATGATTAGTTTATTTAGAATGTTGATTACTGATATTTTCCCACTCTTTGTGGGTTCGATCCGTACTTTCAGTTGTCTACATTATAGACGCCCTGTGATTGCGGTATTTATATATAAGATTTTCCAAAACCTATTAATGCACGCATAACATCGCTAAACAATAAGGGGTCAAGGCATATTAGCAGCAAGCCATGTGTTGCGCAGGCTAGTATCCATACCCTCAAAGTTTATAAACAAAAGAAGAATACCAATCGGTAACGCTAGATTTGAGGCCTTACTAATACAAAATAATTGTATTGAGCATAGAATGTGAAGAACAGAAAAAGTATAAAAGAATGTTAGGCAACATATTACTTGCATGTAAGGGAACTCCTGGAAATCCATTTCTGCTTGATTCTGTTAGCAAATATACTTCTTTAGTATATCTAAATGACTGTATCATCTTTTAACTGATATTGTGTTAGTATTTATACATCTAACACCACTGCGCCCAAAAATAGTATATATTAGATTTACAAACACTAACCTGATCCAGTTAACAACTGTGCCTTCCTCTTGAAACTATGTAGAGTGTCAACCATGTGAAATTGTATTCCATCTTCTTCTACTTAGCAGATGATATAGTGAAGGAAATTACAATCATTAGAAATTAAGTTAATTAACCTAAATTCCAATAATTAACCAATTCAAACTTGATTTCTACTTACCACATACAATAATGACGACATCCATAATTTTTTTCCAAGGCATGCTTCAGCAGTCACCTCAATCATTATAAGTTAATACTTTTAATTGCCATATTTAAGAGGCTCACGCTTAAAAACTTTACACCTGTCTTACTGGTAGACACATTTTTATGTCTAAATTATGCTCGATTATCTATTTTGATAATGTTCGATTTTGTACTTATTATGGGTTTTTATGTCTTTGTAGGTATTTTCGACAAATAAATATTTGTGGAAAAATCGGCTCAAAAAGTGTCAAAGGCACCCGTAAAATTGCTAAAGGCACCCATGAAAGGCACCCATCTCTGGATTGGGGGCCCCCCTTTTGTATTTCAAAAACCCGAAAATAGTGGGAAATGTTCTTCATGTAGAGAAAACTCCTGGATTGGTCGGCAACTGAGATTTAAGGATAAAAACGTGTTCTTGGTATCTCAAAATGATTAAACACTCAAAAGATATCCTAACACGTCAATGTTGCCGCAAAAAATGGTTGACAGTCAAGTTTATTGCTGGTGAATCCTTTTTCACCCTGGATTCGGTTAAAGAAATTTGGAGTTTGAGTTGGAGTTGTTTCTGAATCCTTATCGGTTCACAAGGGTTTCTAGGATTTACTAATACTATATATAACAAAGAGAAGCAAAGAAAAAATCAACCTGGAGCCACCGGAAAAATTCAGAAAAAAAATACTTACGATGTTGGTAAGAAAACGAAGAGTAACAGACTACACCACCAAACCGTCATTTTCTCTGTCACCTATTCATTCAAACATCTACAACGTCCAGTGTCCGTCTTTTCTCTTATGTTTTCTTTTCTTTCTTCAGCAGCGCAGATAAAAGTCTCTGTAACGCTTAAAAGCGTATAAGTTTTCATGTGTTACCTTTATTTCATCATTGTAAACACTTTTTGAGCTATGAAAACTTATTTTGAGATTGTTTCCAATATAATGAGCTAATTACCATTGCTGGGGCGACAAAGGAAGCTATTTTTCAAATAATAAAGTGGTAATTCTTATTTTATTTATTTTTTGCAATTCTTTTACTATTATTTGCTTTGAATTAAAATTGGAAAAAATGGTTTTTCATCAAGTAGTTGTGTTTTCTTTTGATGGGTCATGCTGAGTTTTAAACTTTTGATATCTCATACTTTTGATTTACAACTATTATTTTGAAATTCTAACTTTGGTATTATTTTGAATAACTTGAATTTATGAATTACAAAATAATTATTCATGTTTAATCACTTGAAAAATTGGATAATAGTGGAATGCTTAATCGCAGTGTTTCCCATAATTCTTGAATCAATTCTATTTTAATCTTCTTTATTTTTAGTATTAAAAATTAGGTTATAAAATCAAATCTTTACAAGTCCGAGAATCGAACTTTCTACCACTATATAAAATCCTATCAATTTTTGGCGCCGCCGACGCGGACTTGTCTTTAGGTTTAGAGTTTTAGATTTATTCTTAGGTTTTTTTTTTGTTTTTAGTATTATTTTTACTTTGTTCTATTTTACGTTTCTTTGGGTATTTATCTTTTTGCTACAGGTTTTGGATTTGGATTGGAAGGAAATAGAGCCAAAGACTTTTGTGATTAAAGACTTGGATTCAAAGTTAAAGCTAAAAGAACGGAAAAGAAGACAACTAATTTTATTTTTAATTAGATTTTTTTTTTTTTTTTAGGTTTTATTCGTTTCTTTTTTTTTAGAAAATTGTATTAGGAAATTTTTATTATTTTTATAATTTTTCTTTTATTTTTGGACACTTTTTGGACTTTATTTTGGACTTTGGACATTATTATTATTTTTAAACCCTACGGAAGGGTAATTTAAATATAAACTGCAACAGGGAAGTACGACAATTACAATATTGTCTCGGCCCCTCGGGTTCGTACACTGACACAGGAGTCGATGGTCCGAGTCGACTACAACCGATTCATCCCTCGTCTGGTACGGGAGGTAAGACTCGATCAACCCACGAATCCCCTGCAAGTGGGTTTACTGTATTCCTTCGTATGCATATATGTTGAAGAATTGAATACGGACTTACTTTTCTAGTAAAGGGCAAGAACTGGCCACAAAAGATAACGACTCGGATTTCATCACGTTTCCTTCTTGCCCGCTTTAGGAACACGTTACCAAACGTGAACCTAAACCTTAAAATTTTTGACTAGAAAGAGACCGATAGGGTAACGAGCTTATAAGAAACTCGTTCAAAAGGACTGTATTGTTTACTTTATTAGCCTAACTCAAAGTTCAGGAAGATTATTTTAAGTTGATTAGAGCCGCCTTGTAACCCAGGGAAAAGTTTCCAAAGAGACAGGGTTATCAAAGCTCCTTAGAGCTTATCCTGTTTCTCTTCGACTTAATTTAATTCAGATCGTTCTAAGAGGTTTGCTAAAATTATAACTAGTTGCCTTTCGAAATAATAGAAGTTGGTATAGAAATAATCTAAGTGGAGACATCATGCTTTTTGTTTGCTAGATTCAATATGTTTGATTTGGTTGAGTCAGTCTTGCTTGTGATTGTTTAGAATTCCCTTCCAATTAGGATTTATTTTTTTTTATTTTTTTTTAGTGTATGCCAAGACCGCCTAGTAGTTCTGTCCCTGGAAACGAGGACTTTGAAGACTCTTCTTTTGAGGGCCATGTTTTTGGAAATTTCAATTTTCAGAACTTGACACTGTGCGAAGAAGTTACTTCTAGTCCTTTGATATTGACATCAATGGTAACTTTAAAAGCTTTGTTGAACCCGACTAGGACTTCTCGTCCATCATGTATCAAGTTAGTTGAAACTGAAGCAAACTATAAGTTGAAACCTGGGACCATACAGATGCTCCCAATCTTCTTAGGGAAAGAAAATGAAAACCCTTATTTCCATGTTAGGGATTTTGAGGAAATATGTAGTACCATCAGGATTAAGGACCTAGATGATGAATCATTGTAACTTAGACTGTTTCTTTTTTTACTAAGAGACAAAGCCAAATCTTGGCTATATAGTTTGACTTCCGAGTCAATTGAAACCTATGAAAAACTTACATCTTCCTTTTTCCAGAAGTTTTTCCCTGGGCACAAAACATCATCTATTAGGCAGCAGATTTGCACATTTGCTCAACAAGAGGGAGAATTTTTATGTAGGTATTTAGAAAGGTTCAATGACTTATTATCCCAATGTCCTCATCATGGTTTAGAAGAAATAAGGCTAGTTCAGATCCTTTACGAGGGTTTAAATTATTCGACAAAAACCATGGTTGAGTCTTTATGCACAGGTTGGTTTGAAAATAAAACTGTCGATGGTGCGATGACATTTTTGAATGAAATCGCCGAAAAAACACAACAATGGGAAAACAGTAGGGATCCCCAGAAAACAATTCTTCTAAGTAGAGGAAATGTCAATGGGGTAGAAGGATCTTTTGAATCAGATGCCAAAATAGCAGCTATATCTAAAAGGTTAGAAGCTTTAGAACTGAGTCAATCTAGTTGTGTAATTGAGCCCAAGCCATTTTGGGAAGGACATACTGTTGAAGAGCAAGACCATGCTCTTTATAATAACACTAGATTTGATAATCATAAGAAGTTTCACCCTTATTCAGAAACCTATAACCTTGGTTGGAGAAACCATCCTAACCTTTCTTGGTCTAAGGGCCAGAGTCAAGGTCAGTCTAGTAATTCTAAGGTTCCCCCAGGTTTTGGTTATACTAAGAATCCTTCAGGACCGACACAATTTCAGAATCCGATAGATAAGACGATCATGAGTTTAGCAGAGTCTGTTGCTTCATTAACTCAAAACACTAAAGATTTTCAGCAGTTTGTCAACCAAAGTTTACGAGAAAATCAAAAGATCGTTCAGGCTAGCAGTCAAGCTATTTCCAATTTAGAAAACCATGTTGGTCAAATCTTTGAGTCTTTGAGCGAAAGAGAAAAAGGCAAGTTCCCTAGTCAACCATACCCCAATCCTAGAGGAGTTCATGAAGTATCTCTTGGTGAGAAATCATCAAATCATGTGAATGCATTAGAACCCTTAGAAATGGTAAAGTGGTAGATAACAAGGTAACCATGCCTGATAGTGAACATACTATAGTTCACCCTGCTGAGCCAGTAGCTGTTGAGACTGACGAAGTCTCTAAATAGCCCGATGTAGCTCCTCATAAGCCAGATTTTATGCTCACAGCCCCGTTCCCACAATTGTTAGCACCAACAAAGATGGAATCCAACTTTAATGACATATTGGAGGTTTTTAAGCAAGTCAAGATCAACCTTCCCTTATTAGATGCAATTAGGCAGATTCATACTTATGCCAAGTTCCTTAAGGACATGTGTATGCGAAAGCGAAAGCTTAGTGTACAAAAGAAAGCCTTTTTATCTAGTCATGTGAGTTCAGTTATCCAGAACAATACAACTCTTAAGTACAAAGACCTAGGTTCCCCAACCATTTCTTGCACAATAGGTAAATACCGTGTTGAGAAAGCGTTACTTGACTTAGGAGCCAATGTGAACTTACTACCGTACCATGTGTACCTCCAGCTAGGACTTGGTGATTTGAAACCTACTCAGATAACCCTGCAGTTAGATGATAGGTCTGTGAATTCCTCGTGGTGTCATAGAGGATGTTCTTATTGAGGTCGATAAGTTTATTTATCCAGTAGATTTTGTTATCCTTGATACCCAACCTGTCCCTGACCCAGAGAATCAGATACCTGTGATATTAGGTCGCCCGTTTTTAGCTACATCTAATGCGATCATTAACTGTCGAAATGGTATTATGAACTTATCTTTTAGTAATATGACTATTGAGCTAAATATTTTCAATATTAGTAAGCAACCACCTGAGTTAGATGACACGTGCATTGAAGAGGTGAATATGATAGGAACATTAGTTCAGGAGTCATTACCAAACAATTTGTTAGAAGATCCATTAGAGAAATGTCTACCCTAATTCCTTCTTTAGAAGAGCCTCCTAAGTTGGACCTTAAACAACTACCAGATACTCTGAAGTATGTGTATTTAGGCCCATCTGAGACTTTGCATGTGATTGTAGCATCCAACTTGGATAGTAACCCGGAAAGTAGGCTAGTGACCGTGCTTCAAGACAATAAGGAAGCTTTAGGGTGGACCATAGAAGACATTAAGGGTATAAGTCCTACTGTTTGTATGCATCGGATTCATTTAGAGGATGATACCAAACCATCTAGGGAGATGCAACATCGACTTAACCCTAACATGAAAGAAGTAGTTCAAACTGAGGTACTTAAGTTGTTAGATGCGGGTATTATATACCCTATCTTAGACAATAAGTGGGTCCAACCCGTTCAGGTTGTTCCCAAGAAATCAGGTATCACTGTAGTCCAGAATGATAACAATGAGTTAATCCCAACCCGAGTGACCAGGGGTTGGCGTGTTTGTATTGACTATAGAAAACTGAACAAGGTCACAAGGAAGGACCACTTTCCCATTCCTTTCATCGACCAAACGCTTGAGAGATTAGCTGGACATATCCATTATTGCTTGCTAGATAGTTTTTCTGGTTATGTTATTGCCCCAGAAGACCAAGAGAAAGCTACTTTTACATGTCCCTTTGGTACCTTTACGTATAGACGCATGCCTTTCGGGTTGTGTAATGCACCTACTACTTTTCAACGTTGTATGATGAGCATATTTTCTGACATGGTAGAACGGTTTTTAGAGGTCTTTATGGATGCTTTTTCAGTATTTGGATCATATTTCGATGAGTGCTTGCATCATTTGACATTAGTGTTGATTAGATGTAAGGAAAAGAATTTAGTGCTTAATTGGGAAAAATACCATTTCATGGTTCGGTCAGGAATTATTTTAAGGCATATTGATAGACACATTTTAGTGTCTAATTTGCACCTTAATTTCTAGTGAGTTAGTATTCGA
>JAJJMC010008370.1:84055-107557 GCA_023531435.1 Papaver californicum | reverse complement strand
AAGTTCGAGAATCGAACCTCTTTTTACCACTATATAAAATCACATCACATATCGTATCTTCTAAGGGTATAGAGGTAGAAAAAGCCAAAGTTGACCTTATTAAGACTTTACAGGTTCCCAAATATGTACGAGATGTTAGGTAATTCTTAGGGCATGCAAGTTTTTATCGTCGATTCATTAAGGATTTTAGCTTGATTTCTAGACCTCTTTGTAATCTGCTTGCAAAAGATGTTAAGTTTGTCTTTGATGATGCTTGTTTAGAGGCTTTTGAGAAGCTTAAGACTTTACTCACTACCGCCCCCATAGTCCAGGAACCTAACTGGAACCTACCCTTTGAGATAATATGTGATGCTTCAGACTATGCTATTGGTGTTATGTTAGGTCAGCGAGAAAACAAATTACTTCATGTGATTTACTATGCTAGCAAAACCCTGAATGATGCCCAACTGAACTACACAACCACATAGAAGGAACTGTTAGCTATTGTTTTTTCCCTAGATAAGTTTAGATCCTATCTCTTAGGTTCTAAGGTTATAGTTTTTACCGATCATGCTGCTTTGAAGTACCTTCTGTCTAAGAAGGATACTAAACCTGTTTAGATCCTATCTCTTAGGTTCTAAGGTTATAGTTTTTACCGATCATGCTGCTTTGAAGTACCTTCTGTCTAAGAAGGATACTAAACCTCGATTGATTAAATGGATCCTTTTGTTACAAGAATTCTCGCTATAAATTAGAGGCAAAAAGGGTGCACAAAATTTAGTAGCAGGCCACTTTTCTAGACTTGTTTTGGATTCGCTGATGATTCTCCTCTTGTGAGGGATAACTTTCCTGATGAACAACTATTTGTTGTTTCCCAATCACCTTGGTTTGCGAATATAGTGAATTATCTTGTTACTGGTCAAATGCCTCAACACTGGGGTAACAAGATCGTTCTAGGTTTTTAGCTGAGGTGAAGCATTTCGTTTGGGGCGATCCTTACTTGTTTAAGTATTGTCCAGACTAGATTATTAGGAGATGTATACCTGAGAGTGACCAGTCCAGTATTATTTCCTTTTGTCATGATCATGCTTGTGGGGATCATTTTAGTGCTAAGAAGACTGCTGCTAAGAGATTGCAGTGTGGATTCTACTGGCCGTCGTTGTTTAAAGACTCCCAAAGTTACTGTGTTGCTTGTGAGCGGTGCCAGAAGTTAGGAACCATTTCTCGTAGAAATATGATGCCTTTGAACCCTATTTTAGTTATTGAGGTCTTTGATGTGTGGGGCATTGATTTTATGGGTACTTTTCCTAATTCTTTTGGTTATTTTTATATCATTGTCGCCGTAGACTATGTATCTAAGTGGGTAGAGGCGGTTTCGTGTAAAACGAACGACCACAAGGTTGTGGTCTAGTTTTTGAATGATAACATATTTGCACGTTTTGGTACACCGCGAGCTATAATTAGTGATGGAGGGTCACACATTTGTAATTGACCGTCTAAGCTCTTGATGAAGAAATATGGTATTACCCACAAAGTAGCTACCCATATCACCCACAGACTAGTGGTCAAGTAGAGGTTTCCAACAAGGAGATAAAACGTATTCTAGAGAAAACAGTTAATCCTAATAGGAAAGACTGGTCGTTGAGGCTTACTGATGCCTTACGGTCTTACCGTACTGCGTTTAAGACCCCCTTGGAATATCACCTTATCGTCTAGTTTTTAGCAAGGCATGTCACCTGCTCGTCGAGTTAGAATATAGAACATATTGGGCTGTAAAGCAGTTTAATTTTTCACTTGAGAAAGCAGGAGCTCACAGGAAGCTCCAGCTCAATGAGTTGGAAGAGATTCAGAAAGATGCATATGATAGTGCTAGGGAGTATAAGAACAAAATGAAACTCGTGCATGATAGAAATATTTTAAGAAAGTCATTTCTCCAAGTCAAAAAGTTCTTTGTATGATACTCGTTTGCATCTATTCCCCGGGAAGTTACGCTCTCGGTGGACCGGTCCTTTTGTTGTTCGCACTATCTTTCCTCATGGTGCTATTGAGATTGAGACTGAAGATGGTAGAAATCCTTTCAAGGTTAATGGTCATAGATTGAAACCATTTTTAGAGCCTCTTCCTACAGGTGATGTTGAGGAGGTCCCTCTGGAGGACCCTGCTTACTCTGATTGACCATCAGGGTTGCTTTTAACATTAGTAGATTTTTGTAGGTTTTTAGGTTTTTATCTTTTTATTTTAATCTCCATAGAAGGATTGCTACGCTTCACCCAGGTACTATCTTTCTGACTTACCTCTTTATTCCTCTTTTACTTATCTATTGGTACAGCTCTTTATTTTGAAACATTGATGACACTGTTTGATTTAAGTTTGGGGGTAAGGAAGAAACTTTTTAGTGCAATAATAAAAACTCCAAAATTTAGAAGCTTGTGAACAATTCAGGATGACACTAACCATTCTAGGTATATGGAAACTTAGGTTTTTTTCTATAGGAATTGGTGTGCCCAGTTAAATGGTCTATTCATAAAAGGACAAAGTCCAGGTGTTAGAAATAACATGATAGTTGTCACAATATCTCGGTATCCATCTCAACCATATCACCTTCTGTTTTTATTTTTGCAATTTGTGTTTCTCTAAGTGATTTGGTGGGCACCAGTATCGAATTGTTATCGCCGCCAGGATGAAATCGAGTGTTGAGATCAAGCCCCATTTTTAACTCTTATTTAAAAAAAGAAGAAGAAAAAAAATCGAGTATTGACACTTTGATAGCAATATGTGTGTGTTCTCCCTGTCTCCGTCGCCTAAGCAAGCATGGAACACAGGATCCATGAGAACTATCATGTAAGATGCTTATAATGACCATGCGCTTGGATTCAATTTGATCCAATCATATTGTCAATATATTTATAATTGTTTTGTTTTCAATAAATCGATTGATTGGACCCTTGTATATACCAGTTGAATCGATATTAGTGGGAGCGTATCTCAATCCATTAGGATTCATCCTGGCACTGACCTTCAGACAGATACGGGAAACACCGTTCACCTTAGTCAACACACGTAAACTTCATTTTTGTCTATTTCCATCTTCTAAATCTATTCATATGATTGAACTTTGATAGATCCTGAGTATTGTGGTTGAACAACTATCTAAGTAGAGCTTTGTTATCTTATATATGAATTTTAGTACGTTGAGTGCAAACTCGTGTACAACAATTGGACTCATATAGGGTAATGATTCCCATAGCCGAAGAATTTAGTATGCCAACTAAATAGCCTGTTTAGTGTTTATCCTCAATCGTCCATAGGTAGCTAGGATTTGGAGTAAAGGTTTTGTGGGTATACCTTTTGTAAACCCTCACGAGACAAAACTCGTTCACTAGGGACACCTAGGGGTTTAACGGCTTATTACATATGCTAAATGTAGTCGCGTTAGGATTTTATTTTCTAGATTATATTTGCTCGAGGACTAGCAAATAACAAGTTTGGGGGTATTTGATAGACACATTTTTGTGTCTAAATTGTGCTCGATTATCTATTTTGATAGTGTTTGATTTTGTACTTATTATGGGTTTTTATGTCTTTGTAGGTATTTTTGAGAAATAAATATTTTTGGAAAAATCGGTTCAAAAAGTGTTAAAGGCACCCAGAAAATTGCTAAAGGCACCCAAGACAAATTGTTAAAGGCACCCCACTCTTGAATTGGGGGTACCCCTTTTTGTATTTCAAAAATCCAAAAATGGCGGGAAATGTTCTTCACGTAGAGAAAACTCCTGGATTGGTTGGCAACCGAGATTTATGGGATAAAAACGTGTTCTTGGTATCTCAAAATGATTAAACACTCAAAAGATATCCTAACACGTCAATGTTGCCGCAAAAAATGGTTAGCAGTCAAGTTTACTGCCGGTGAATCCTTTTTCACCCTGGATTCGGTTAAAGAGAATTTGGAGTTTGAGTTGGAGTTGTTTTTGAATCCTTATCGATTCACAAGGGTTTCTAGGGTTTACTAATACTATATATAGTAAAGAGAAGCAAAGAAAAAATCAACCTGGAGCCACCGGAAAAATTCAGAAAATAAATACTTATGTTGTTGGGAAGAAGAAGAAGAGTAACAGACTACACCACCAAACCATAATTTTCTCTGTCACCTATTCATTCATACATCTACAGCGTCCAGAGTCTGTCCTTTCTTTTCTGTTTTCTTTTCTTTCTTCAGCAACACAGAGAACAGTCTCTGTAACGCTTTAAAGCGTATCAGTTCTCCTGTGTTACCTTTATTTCATCATTGTAAACACTTTTTGAGCTATGAAAACTTATTTTGAGAGTGTTTCCAATATGATGAACTAATCACCATTGTTGGGGCGACGAAGGAAGCTTTTTTTTCCAATAATAAAGTGGCAATACTTATTTTATTTATTTTTTGCAATTTTTTTACTATTATTTGTTTTGAATTAAAATTGGAAAAAATGGTTTTTATCAAGTAGTTGTGTTTTCTTTTGATGGGTCATGCTGAGTTTTAAACTTTTGATGTCTCATACTTTTGATTTACAACTATTATTTTGAAAATCTAACTTTGGTATTATTTTGAATAACTTGAATTTATGAATCGCAAAATAATTATTCATGTTTAATCACTTGAAAAATTGGATAATAGTGGAATGCTTAGTCGCAGTGTTTCCCATAATTCTTGAATCAATTCTATTTTAATCTTCTTTATTTTTAGTATTAAAAATTAGGTTTAAAAATCAAATATTTACAAGTTTGAGAATCAAACTTTCTACCACTATATAAAATCCTATCACTTATCAGCATCAAGTATAGCTCCCTCAATACTTCAAGTAGTTAATATTAATCAATAAGTTTATTGAATGATTTAAGTTCTTAATTTATCATACATCTACTTACTTGGTAAAAATATCTTCGTACTGAGGCTGCCCGTGTCTGCATTTTAGGTACTACTTTTTGTGTTCCATCTTCATCGAAGTACAACATCATATGTCCTGTTTTGCAAAGTTTTGATTTTTGGATGTGCAACGGATATAGATATTACAAACATTAAAGCAACGGTTATTGCTTTAAATAAGGATTATCTTAAAATAATTGAATAACGTGTTTCCAACATTTATATAAGTTTCAAATCATGGCATAATTGTAATATCTATGTTTTTAAGGGTTTTTACTAGCGAATTATCTTTTCTTTTTATGTTATTGGTTTTTACTTTTTAGTTTTAAATCGATTTTTCATAAAGATAAAGTTGGAATTCATTCCCCAAATTTCTCCCTCTCTTTTCACCAGCCCAATCCATTTCCCTCTAACAATTGAATCCTGTTTTTGGTTCCCCCAAAATCAACAACTCCTTTACTTTATTAATTATCAATTTTTTGTTATATTTCAGTGAAACTCAAGTATGAGCAGCGAAATTTTTTCCCGTGAACTCAGTTTTATGTTTCCCATCTTCTTCCTAAACCCAACTCTGAAAACATCACAAATCGAAGATCAACTCTCATAAATCAAAGACTGATCCTAACCCTCATCTGAATATCAAAACCCATATATCAGATCTAAAAGAAAACCTCTCTTTTGTAAACCCTAGATTTAGTTAATTTTTTCCTGGAATCAAAATCAACCCAGATTTCAAAACTTATTCCTAACCCCATCTCAGAATCAAAAACCACAATCCTTTCATATCCCTAATTTTGTAACCCCAGATCCAGTTAATTTATCTCCTACAATCTAAAGCAAACCCTCATCTCATATGACAGAGCTGAAGAGTACAAGAAGAAGACTTCACCAGGTATAAACCCTAATCTTTTCTCTTGTTTTTGCTATTGTTGCTTGATTTTGTGAATAACATCTTTAGTTAGGTAATATTTTGTAAAAAAAAAATTGTTCTCTGTATCTGATGGAGTTTTAAAGCATGGGTTTCTTTTGATTTCAGTTTTTTGGTGTTTCAAAGATACTATTTGTGGGTGGTGTTGACGGTTTTGTTAATGAAAGAGTCGATGGTGTGGGTAATTCTGTTTGTGGTTAGTGCTGCAGATTTTTGGGTTTAGTTGGTGGTGGTGCATCATTTGCACGGTGTTTGTGATGAAAGCCTTGCATCTGCTATGAGAATGGCTAGTGGTGGTGGTGATGCAGGTAGAAGTTGGCGGAGACTTGAATGAAGTTGGTGGTTGGTGATTTTTTGCTACTTGTTGTTGTTGTTAATGGTGGACTGGTGTGGTTCGGTGGTGGAGCTGGTACGTGATTCTGCAGCTGTTGGCATGTGGGTTTCCATTGGTGTCGTTGGTGGTAGCTTCAGTGATGGTGGCTGACCTGCTCTTGTTGGTGGTGCAGCTATTGCTACTGTAATCATCAATTGTTTTTACTTTTAAGTCAATTTATAAAGGTGATGATTCTTAATATTATATTGCTGCTAAAGAGCGTTGATTTGGATTAGTTCTCCTGTTGTTTTCTTAGGATTGAAATTGGAGATCAGATTGGTGTTCACTCTGAAATTTGAATGGAAATTATGGAGTGAACGAAGAGATTACTCATTACTCAATTAAGGTTATGAAGCTATAGAAAGCTTTAAGCAAAACATGCTTTCATTTTTTCATTGGTATTAACCTTGAGATGGAGCATGCGATTGACTATTTTAACAGATCCCATGGTTGTCAAGGACTTTTTGCTTTACTTGAGGTAATATATATTCCACTAGGCTAAGCCCTAATTTGTGTATGTTTTGTTATTAGTTTGTTTATTCTCTTATCTCATTCTCCGTGAAGTCTTTCTCAATGTTTCATCATGTTTTACTTGTCCTGATAGTTGATTGCAACTTTGTGTCTGCTTTTAAATTTATTTATCTGTTTTTTTTTTTAATATTTAGCAAGTACCAACATTAACCTTGTACAAACTTGATTCGCAGTTGTCATTGTCTGCCAAGCAGTTACGTAATATGGATGTGTGTTCGAAGGTATGTGTTTCTCTGAACTTCTCTATATACTCTATGCTGAGAGTTTATGCTCAGTGATGCATGTTTCAACTGGATTTATAGCAGTAGTTCACTTTAAGGATTGAAGATGGCTAAATTTTATTAACATTAAATCATTGCAGACTCTGAGATTGGATGATCCAAGCAAGAACAATTATTACCCGTAGTTAAATATCTTGTAAAACTCTATTCATTTTTAATTTATATACTATAATTTGCTTGTGATCTAATCAAACTGCTATCATTAACTTGGTTATCAATGAGGTGGGTACATGTAGTTCTTTTATGCATGGGACGTGATGGTTGCTCATTGGATTAGCCACTCTAATCTGGGTATAAGGTTGCATGATAACTGTATAGTAAATTGATTTCTTGGATGTATTGGACGTGATGTTAATGGTAGTGGGAATATCATGGTTCGGTTTGTTAATATTATTAGTTAAGCACTGAATCCTAATATGTCATGATGTTAACACCAAGTGCCTAAATCTAAATGAAGTTTTGGTGAGACTAACTGTTAGTGGAGATTTTGAATGTCAGACTATAACGAGGTTCGAATAGTACTCTTACATGTTAGTGGAAATTCATAATGTAATGAACTTAACCTGTTAGCTAGAGTAACCATGAGCTAGTGGAGATTGGTGGTGTAACTTTTAGTATCTCTAATAATTCTGACTACAATGAGGTGTACTACGCTTAACTGTTAGGTAGTGGAAAATGTTTATGTCAGAATAGGAGCACTTTAGCCACAGGTTTTGTTAGCTTGGAAGAGTGATGAATCCGAGAGTGGTGATTGTATCTATGAAGTGAAACCACATACAAACTTGAAAGATTCCCTTGAATAGATAGATGCCTTCAAATGTAAGATTTTGAAATTCTTTTTTCTCTGTTCTAACAGACAGAGGCCTGTATATTGCTACTGCAATCGATCATGTATTTCTCTTTTTGTTTATTTTGGATGAAGCTCGAATGAATGTGCTATAAGTTTGGCGATTATTAGGTTAACTTAAAATGGCATAATAACTTTGTCTGTTTATTTATTATTACTATTGCTTTCTCATTTCGGCAACTATGGACTCAATCAGATATATATTTATTTATTAGTACTATTGCTTTCTCATTTCGGCAACCATGGCAACTATTAGTCCCCATTCTTCTTATGTGCTTAGAAGTAATTTATATTCATATTTTCCAAGGCATGAAAAAACTTATATGTTCACTCTTCTTGTGTCTTTATGCTTGTTTGCTTTTTAAATTTGTATTTGCATTTAATTTTTGGTCATATAAAATATCCAGTGCAGAAGAATGGAGATCAGGGGATGTTCAGATCATTAGACGAGACACTATTTGTGAAATCACTGAAATGGAAGGTCAGGTTCCATATCTATTGTATATGTGATTAAAGGAGGAAGAACCTTTTGTCATGCATGTTTTTCTTGAAATCTGATGTTGTAGCCATTGAGGACTATTCCTTGTTTGATGTTAGGAACTAGGTACCATATATAATTCAGCATCCACTAGGTGGTTATTCTGAGTCATTATTAATTTTGGTCTATCTCTTGTTTGGTGGCAGGATACAGCGTGACAGGAGCAATTTCATGCTTTGGGGCCGATATACTACCGCGATACAGATGGTTGGTATTTCATTAAGTTTGGCTTGTGATATCTTTGTTGACTTGTGTTATTTAAGTTTTTTAACTTTAGTTAGTTGCTCTTGTGTGCTATATTTAGTTGCAGCTGCGCTTTTGGTGTACGACATCATGGAGAATGATAGCTTCATTCGGGTGAAAAATTGGGTGAAAGAACTCCAGCAAATGTCTTCTGAATCCATAAACATCGCAATTGCTGCAAATAAATTTGATTTAAGTAGAGCATAAAAATTCAATCTCGAAGAGGCTGAAAGGCAAAAGCAAGTTGATACTGCAATATCTTGTATGTAAACTCATTGTCCATTCAATATAACTGATACATTAATATACATATTAATATACATAACAAGTGAAAAAAAAAACAAGATGATCATACTTATTAGATAAAAACTCCAACCATAAGTTGAGATGTATGAATACTCCATATTTTTTAAAAGTAATATAAAAATCTCAAATATTTTAAAATATAAAAGTTACATTTATTTTATTTTTTAAGAATACCCAGTCTCCTTATATTCATATTTTTTCTACGTATGAGCATCAAATATTTACCGTTTCTCTCTTGCACCACCAACACTAGAAGCACCTCTTTCTCTTTGCCCACCATCACCACCACCATCAAAACTAAAACCACGGCCATTTCCCGATCCTCCACCAATATCATCTCCTTCTCTTTCCCCCCCCACCCCCCCACCACCACCAGAAGCACCTCCTTCTCCTTATTTTCATTTTAGTTGTTGTGTAGAACCTAGGGTTTCAAATCGGTTCAAATAGAAGAAGAAAAAAATGATTTTTTTTTTCGATTATGTTGTTTTAGATATCAATTTTGAAATCGAGACATTTCAAATTGACAAACCTCGTTCTCTTTTCCTCAATGTTGTTCTTCCTGATCATATTGATGATGATGTTGTTCTAAATAGAGATTTTCTGTGTAGTAATAGTAACTTAAATTCGTACTTGGACGAAGAAGACCAAAGAAATTCCCAAGATCTTAATCGATTTCAAGAGGTAATAATAATAATAGGCTCCTAGTTTCACTGTTTAGTTGATTATTTATGTTTTCAAATTCGGAATTAGCTGCTAGGTATAAGATTAGATATAGACACACTTTGGATCCTAAGAAACAACTAAAGTAGTTATAGTATAATGTTTTCAGATTAGGTGTTATTTCTTACTTCTTACTGACCTTTTCATTTAAATGTACATTTCTGATTTCTAGGTCGTTGTAACTACTTTACTATCTTCTCACTTGCAGATGGAGATATGAATTTATCGAGTTGTTGTTGGTTGGTTTCATGAACGAAGTAAGGGAAATTTTCTTTGTTGTTCATCAATTTGGAAGTTCTTTGAGGAAAATCATTTCTCAAATGAACAAATGGTTCTTATAAATCAATGGGTATGTGTTATCACACTTCATGCATATTTGCTTATGTTTCTTATTCTCTTTTAGTAATGTATGTAAAGTATGGTAAGTGTCCATTTGGGTACGGATGTGCCGTAACATGAATGATGAGTCTTGTAGCAGATGCGATACTTTGATTTGGTTTTAAAGATTAAAGTATCCGTAAGTGTGCAAATGTCAATTTACGAATTGGAAACGTAAATAGTGTCGTTTTCCATTATGAACTGATCTTATTATGAACTTATGTCATTGTACTAAATAGTTAAGACTTCCATATGATGCGTTACTGCGTGAGTTTATATTTGCTAGCAGTGCCTTATTCCTTTGGAATATGGTTGAAAATAATTGGCATAAGTGTATCTTGTAGTGGTTAGTAAGCATAATTGAATCAACTAATGGACTAGGAGGAATCAAATTAAGTTGTGTACTGGTGTCGCCAAAACAAAGTGATTATGTAACGCATGTTCTTTGAGTTTCTGTGGACTAAGGTTTTAATATTATATGTTCTGTTTTTTATCTTGAATTTGATTTCTCCGTAATTTGATGTTTATAGGGTTATGTACAGGTTTGCAGTATACAACAACAAGATGCATGTCCGTGAATACAGTGTCACCAAGTCGTCGCAATATGCGTTTGAAGTTCATTCGACATTAACACAAACGATCGATTTGCAAAGAAGAATATGTTCTTACAATCGTTGGCGCATCAACCGTTTCCCTTGTGCCCACGCTATCCGCTATATCATGCTGAATGAAGAAGATCCGTATAAGTATGTTAAAAGTTCTACCGGGAATCCTATGCAAGAGCAATTAATCTTGTCCCCACAGTTGAAAAGCCTGCAATTGTGTGTCCAAAATATGTTGTTCTTGGTCCTGATGCTCTACCACAATCAGGTCGTCCAAGGAAGAAGAAGAAAATTTCTAATAAAGGTTCAGTTCCCAATAAGAAGATTAGAACTTGTGGTGGATGCATGTTTTGACTGCCATGCCTTGCGCGTCAGACTTGAAGTCATTTCGACTACAATTCATCGACTTTCAGTTTCAGTTTTCGTTTAGACTACTATATATTTTAATATACATTTTCTGATTTATTTTTTTTCTACATTTTTTAGAGTTAAACATGTTAATTTGCTGCAGGTGTTTCATGTTTGTTTAATTTTAGATTAAGTTTGTCAGAGTTGCAGGCTTTTATAATTTGTTGGAACCAAAATAGGTTTCATAGTTTGTCACAAGCTTCAGTATTTTTTTCATCTCTAATATGATGAAACTTTTTTTGGTTTCATCATTTTTTTTCATCTAGATTAAGATGGAACTTTTTTTGGTTTCATCAGTTTTGTTTACGTATGTGATATGTTTGTTCAATGCCTAAGGTTTAAGCCTAAGTGTTCAGGCCTAAAGGTTTTAGCTTTTCTGCATTATGTTGAAACACTTTTTGGTTTCAACTTTTTTATTCCATCAACTGAGATCTTTATAAACATACAAACTGAGATGTTCTTATAAAAATTCCAAGTATTTTAAACCAAATATGTCTAACATTTCCAACTGAACTGAAATCATTACACAAGTACTTTAAACTAAAACTACAAAAAAATTTAATTGCAAACTTAAACTGTCAACTTTAAATTGCAACTTTGGCCTCATAGTCTGCACCTTTGTCAAGGAGGATCTTGCAGGCCAGCTTTGGCCTCATATTCTGCACCTTATGTTTTATATGCGCTTCAGACGAAATTTTTTCTTCCAAGAGGCTCTTCATGTAATAGCAAACATGAAGGCCGCAACCATTCCTAAAATTAACAAAACAAGATCTTTAAATTGAACAAAACAAAAAAAGAGTGAAATGAAGAGAGTGAAGAGAAGATCCCTAAAAACAAGTTCTTTTAAAGCATTTACACATCTTGTTGACAACACAAAGGGGTGTTCAAAACTGATGGAGGGAGATTTATGGAAAATAAATTTATTATTTTATTATTATTATTTATATTTTATTAATGTTATTTTTAGTAAAAAAATAATTAATTTTCGGATTTATTATTTAGGGTAATTTTAGAAGTCTAAAAGTTTATTTTAAGAGTTTTAATAAGTTAGGAAAGTTGCCTAAAGGTAGTAGATACCTTGGGAAACAAGTTTATAGGTTTTTGGTAAGTTTAGGGTTTGTTTAGTAGGAGTTATGAATACAAAGAGCTCCAAAAACGAAAATTAGAGTTTGAGTCGGTTTAGGGGTTTTTTCATCCTTTCTTAGGGCTGCACAGGAACCGACCCGAAAAACCGCACCCGCCCGAACCCGCTAAAACCGAACCCGCCCGCTACGGGTTGGTATACGGTTTTGAAAACTCAAAACCCGGTCACCACGGGGCGGTTTACGGGTTTAGTATAGAACCCGCCCGACCCGCCCGTTTAAACCGTTAAATTTTGACCGTTGATGAGATTAATCTTGACCATCCATAAAAACTAATGAAATGACCTAATCTCTAACAGCAACATCCAGCCCTACTTCGTTCTTCACTTCTTCTCAACTCTTTTCCGTCCGCGGCTCCGCCTTCCTCTCATCCTCTGGTTCCATGCCATCGGCCATCTCATCATCCAGGTAATGAATCAATCTTTTACTTCACTAGTTCACTTTATTATACTTTCAAATGGGATTGGTTAATGGTGATTGGTTACTGTTAGTGCTTCTGCTTCAACTTGTTCTAACAGTAAACAGTGAGTGACTGAGTGTGGACTATTTTTTCTTTCGTCTCTCTTTTCAACTGCTTTGTACTCTTCAAGAATGTCTATTTAGACAGAATGCGACTAAATTCTGTACACGAAATGATCTATTTTCGTAATGGATATCTCGAATTATGTAATCGTATCCTGCTACATCTATAATGGGTTCACTGTTCTTAGAGAAGATGTTAAATCCCGGATACCCACAATAGTCTTCTTTAATCCAAAATGGGTAGCTAATATTCAAGTCATTTGCACAGTCTTTTGGCTTGCAATTTTCGAACCGATGGTCGAGTGGTAAAGCTAATTCAATTTTTAGTGGCTGTTTTGTTATTTTTTTTGTTGTCTGCACGGGTTAACCCGCTAAAAAACCGAACCCGCCTGACCCACCGCGGGTTGAAACCGACCCGACCCGCCTGTGGACGGGTTGGTATACGTTTTTGATTATCAAAACCTGCCTGTGGACGAGTTGGTAGTTGGTTTTACCCTAAAACCGACCCGCCCGCCCGTTGTGAAGCCCTATCCTTTCTTGACTAGCAAGTTAGGGTTTTTCCCAAGTCTATAAAAGAGTCCTCCATATATTATTTTATACAGTTGAATTTGATTAATAAGAATTATTTTCTTAAACTTGTTCAAGTTTAATCGATTATTGTTTATAGTCGGGAAACCGAAGTCTAAATAATTATCGTTGTTCATAGTCGATATTCCTATGAATATTTGAAGTCTAAACAAAACCTCTCTTTTCTTTCTTTTATTTAGCTTCCGATCTGCATCAGTTGGTATCAGAGCCAAGTTTGATTATAGGGTTATTTGATGTTATTAAGACGAGTAGTCAGGTTTAATAATTTGTCACCAAGACGAGATCCAGAAGATGTGAATATCTGATCAAATCAAAGAAGGAGATTCTGGATGTGATAGAATATTATTTGAAGAAGTCATTAAAATCTTGATCTAAATCATGCTCGCTTATAGAAGAAAATAATATTACAGATAACGACGTTGAAGACTTGTTTTGTCGTCATGACAATGATGCACAAAATCAAGTTATTGTTGAGAGATATACAACTCCAATCTTTGATAAATATCCTGATGATGAGGAGGATATGAAATTTTCTTCTCAAAAAGGCGAAGAACATCACGTTTCTGACAAAGAAAAACAACCCCAAGAAGTTTCACAGGATTTAATGGAGTTTCATGGTGAGTCATCTAATTTTGATAAACTTATTGATTTAGAAATTCCTGATAATGATGAGCTGTCTTTGCCCGAGAATAAGCTAGTTGTTGATTATTGTGATGCACAAACGGTCTCTCATATCTACCTTAAGAAAAGAGAGAATTTGTTGAATCAACTTATGAAGATCCGTTTTGGGCTTCCATCATACCTCATGCTTCTGTACGGTGCATAAATTATTTTTTTACAACATCAATTCATGTGTATGAAGATTGTCATCAATGAGTTACACATGCAGAACATGGTACCGGCAAGATTCGAGGACGAATCTTCTCCAACACCGGTAGAATGATGGAGGGAGATTTATGGAAAATAAATTTATTATTTTATTATTATTACTTATATTTTATTAATGTTATTTTTAGTAAAAAAATAATTAATTTTCGGATTTATTATTTAGGGTAATTTTAGAAGAGTCGAGAAGTTTATTTTAAGAGTTTTAATAAGTTAGGAAAGTTGCCTAAAGGTAGTAGATACCTTGGAAACAAGTTTATAGGTTTTTGATAAGTTTAGGGTTTGTTTAGTAGGAGTTATCTATACTAAGAGCTCCAAAAACGAAAATTAGAGTTTGAGTCGGTTTAAGGGTTTTTTCATCCTTTCTTGACTAGCAAGTTAGGGTTTTTTCCCAAGTCTATAAAAGAGTCTTCCATGTATTATTTTATACAGTTGAATTTGATTAATAAGAATTATTTTCTTAAACTTGTTCAAGTTTAATCGATTATTGTTTATAGTCGGGAAATCGAAGTCTAAATAATTATCGTTGTTCATAGTCGATATTCCTAGGAATACTTGAAGTCTGAACAAAACCTCTCTTTTCTTTATTATCCGCTGCATCAAATGATGGAGGGAGATTTATGGAAAATAAAATTATTATTTTATTATTATTATTATATTTTATTAATGTTATTTTTAGTAAAAAAATAATTCATTTTTGGATTTATTATTTAGGGTAATTTTAGAAGAGTCTAGAAATTTATTTTAAGAGTTTTAATAAGTTAGGAAAGTTGCCTAAAGGTAGTAGATACCTTGGGAAAAAATTTTATAGGTTTTTGATAAGTTTAGGGTTTGTTTAGTAGGAGTTATGAATACAAAGAGCTCCAAAAACGAAAATTAGAGTTTGAGTCGGTTTATGGGTTTTTTCATCCTTTCTTGACTAGCAAGTTAGGGTTTTTCCCAAGTCTATAAAAGAGTCCTCCATGTATTATTTTATACAGTTGAATTTGATTAATAAGAATTATTTTCTTAAACTTGTTCAAGTTTAATCGATTATTGTTTACAGTCGGGAAACCGAAGTCTAAATAATTATCGTTGTTCATAGTCGATATTCCTAGGAATATTTGAAGTCTGAACAAAACCTCTCTTTTCTTTCTTTTATTTAGCTTCCGATCTGCATCAAAAACGAATTCTTTTGATTGACTTGTCGACTCTAGTGAGAGCTTTGCAACATGTTGTTTGAACGCTGACAAAATGGACAAGCAACAAGGGCCTTCATGTGTTGTTCCTTTTTTTGTATCAAAGCTTTTATGGCAGGTGCCCCTGCACACAAATGATGCAACGAGCACTTATACGGTTATTTAACTATTTTTTCCCCTGTTGTTAAACCAGAAGTAAACCATAAGCACCAACAGAATTGGTCCCAACTATAAGTGAAAATGATGAAACCAATTTCGGTTCCATCAAAATAACCATTAAGTAAAAAAACACCAATAAAATTGGTCCCAACTATAAGTGAAAATGATGAAAACAGTTTCGGTTCCATCAAAATATCGATTAAGTAAAAAAACACCAAAAAAGTTGGTTTCAACCATACGGTAAAAATGATGAAACCAATTTCGGTTCCATCAAAATAGCCATTAAGTAAAAAAATACCAACAAAGTTGGTTTCAACCATACGGTGAAAATGATGAAATTAATTTCGGTTCCATCAAAATAGCCATTAAGTAATAAACACCAACAGAGTTGGTTTCAACCATACAGTGAAAATGATGAAACCAAAACTGAATATAATTGCCACCGTGAATAAATAAGGTGAAAACAAATGTAATTGAAACCTAATTATGAAGCCAGTGATTTCAAAACCGATGAAACCTAAACCTAATTTATTATACAAACAGATGATAAGAGATAAAACCTAATTATGTAAATTCATTGATGAAACCAAAATTGCGAAACCAAAAATCATTGATGCATGTTGATTTTCAACCATAAATAATCACTGAAGAACAATGAAACTTCGATTTACCTTTTGGAGAATCTTCGACAGTATCTCTTGTTTCTTCACCATTTTTGTTTTTGTTCACTGATTTGTTTCGATTTTAGGTTAGGTTGAAACTGTTATAAAAACTGAAATCAGTTGTAAAATTGGTTTCAGATATGAGATTTATGAATTAAGAAGAATAGAAAATTGAAATTGATTTCAGAGATGCGATTTAGATTTTTTAGTGAAGAGAAGAGAAGGTTGAAGGGGAAAAAATGCCATTACCAAGTGACAGTCCGTGGGAAAAAAATTGTAATGAACGAGAAAAGATAAATGAGAGCGGTTATTTTCTCTCTCTGAAATTACGGAAGGGTAGTTTAGACAGTTAATTTCAAATGGTTTTTTTGTGAACATTTTATTTTTTTGGGTTTTTTGTTGTTGGATAGTGACACCTACAACAAGGAGTTGAGTCAACTATTCAATCAAATAAGATTGAACATGTTTCCCATCTTTGGGGTTATAACCCACAGACTGTATTAGTAAACTGTGGAACTTCATTCTTGCTGAGTTTTGATATGGTTGTAATCTTGTGATACATTTCCAGGGTTTTATAATAATTGAATTATGAATATACAAACGTAGATTTTGTATTTTTTTGTAATTTCTCATCACATATTTCGCAACGGATATAATTGTCGCTTAAATTAATTTATAAGTTGCATTAATTACAAATATCCGTTGCTTTAATTAAATTAAGCAACATATATAAGTGTTGCTTTAATTAATATAAGCAACGTTTATAACGTTGCTCAAAACGTAGCAAAAATTTATTACGCCGTTATTGCAACGGACACAAATATTGCTTAAAATCAGGGAGACATTTATAACCGTTGTAAAAAGGTCAAAATGGTGTAGTTATTTCTCTTGACTACAAAGGTGTTGTTGAGTACATCGAGGAGATAATAACATGCATGATAGAAACATTACAAATAAATACTTGATTCGATGAATCATTAAGCAGAATTAACGTACAAAGGATTTGAGAAGGAACCAAAAAAACAACATGATACTCCATGAACTAACATAAAAAAAATCTATAACTACATGAATTCCCTGTAATAGTAGATGACAAACCAATATTCCCTTCACCAACACTGATAATATGGCAGAGAAAATAAACACTACTTATGTTGTACATCATAAAGAAAAAAGTTACACTAATACCTTTGACCACTGCCTAATGCACCACAACATATACTTGCTTTAAGTATCTAGGGGCCAACTTAATCGTTCCTCCAACTCCCTATAATGAAATATCGCTCTCAAATATAGTTTTATCAATTTCAGCATATTGGAAATATATGAAATGAATTGTTAACTCTAACTTGTATAGTTTCCGCGATAAAACCTGCCACTTTACCAGATGTACCAAAATCAATGTAATCATGTACATATTTGACATAGAGATTCGGGAATTTTCACGAAATTTTCAACAAAATGCAGACCTGTAGGGTGTTGTACTTCCAAGTGTTCAGAGCCATCAAGACAACAATGCTAAAAATTCCACCGTGACATGCATTTCTTAGGGCAATCGTACCAAGATCACCATTATATAACCTGGCCATCAACATGCTATAGAACATCACAGTAAAAAAAAATGAACATTACTTCATTGTTCTACCTTCCTAGAAATGTAGACTTCATTGCTGGAAAAAAAAGAGATAAAATTTGGTATTACTTGTTGTCATGATGGCAGATTTAATAGAAGAAGGGGACCAAGATGGATGTACAACTTTGACCAAAGATGCAATACTACATGAGGGAAATACATGGAAGTTCCAGAAATAATGTTGAAATTAAATATTTCATTAGATGGAGACCGAGCAACAAGAATATTTAATCCAAAAGATGTAATATCATGCCATGAAAGCAAACAAATTTATCAGAACAAATAAAACAATTGACAGAGACAATACGATGCTACTTATAAATTCAGTAGGCCCACTCCACGGTCCATATAATACGACTTTTACCTTCAAAATTGTTGGAGCCAATGCATTTGAACCTTTCGAGAAAAACAAAGTAACTTTAGGAGTTGACTAGGATCCTAATACTGTCGTTGCACTGAAAATAAAATTTATCGTATTCGGCTTCCTGAAAATAGATTATTAAAGAAATCATATAAGATATTGTTGTGTAGTTATAAATCGAAGTCTGTTTAAGGAGAAAACGGACCATGGACGATTTGTGTATGATAGTATCCTCTCTCTGATTTGTGTTTCAACGATATCTTAAGGTGGCAAGAATCTTATCTTCTTCAAATATTAGAACCATTCTTACTGCACCAGTTTCTGAAGCGCGTCACACTACTTGCCAGCTTTGATTACAAAGAACCTTCAGCATGTTGGCATATAAAAACTAACCTTCTAGCCATTTTACCATTTAATGAACTCCCTAAACAGAAACTGATGCAGATAAATATATTAAGAACAAAATTGAAAATCCTTTTTGTTAACAATATCAA
Source organism: Papaver californicum (assembly GCA_023531435.1). NCBI lineage: Eukaryota > Viridiplantae > Streptophyta > Magnoliopsida > Ranunculales > Papaveraceae > Papaver > Papaver californicum. The sequence continues at coordinate 88,896 of JAJJMC010008370.1, read as the reverse complement.
TATCCCCTAATTACCACTTCTTTGTTTTCCTTTACCTAGATAAATAAGGAGTTAAGAATCCGTCATTAGCTTCTGAAGTACCTAAAATTGTTGTGGAAGAGTTCATTTGTGAAAGAATTGGACATTCTCCCTATAAAATATCAAGAACTGGTTAAAATGTAAGAAATAAGGATTAACTCTTTGGGGATATAATAACGGGAATTTGAACTGCATACCTTATTTGATTCACCGTCAATATGCAATTTCTCTATCTTCTTATTCTCTCGCTTCATTCGCGATTTTTTTACTACAAAAATACAATACCTGAGTGATCGATGTTAATTCTATACAATTTCAAACGCATTACTTATATGACAAAAAAAAAATCCAAATAAAACCTTCCAATTCAGGTTTGTTAATTTGGATAATACTTTAATATATGATATGCTTACCGTTTCTGTCAGTTGCAACAATCTTTCGAGCCTCTTGTAATATACTCAGTAACATTTGTACATTGCGGTGTCTCTTACATGTATCTATTGCAATTTAATGATGTAATTTTTTCTGAACAACATAAGTGCATGAATCAGAGAGAATACGATCTCATACATATATACTTCTAAATTAAGCCGTACATATTGGGAAGAAAGCAAATAAAACCAAAAATGAAATAAGCTTCACATATGAAATACACCATATCAATGCATTAATTGATAAAAGTCCTCCTAAGGAGGGTAACTATGTACCTGGTATACCGAATATGGGTGAATGAGTTGGCAGTGGTAGTTGTCCTTCTGGAAACGAAAAACCAATGCTACCAGAAGATTTGTGGTAGTATAAACAGTGCACAAATCATATCTCTGGCATTAAACACCATTTCATATCAAAATCTAAATCTTTAATATTAATAAATTTTTGTACGTTAATAAAAATGATTTTTAAAAATCCTAATTATATCCGCCGATGTTGAAAAACCTACACCTATGAAATTCTTAGAAATTAGAATCAGTAAAACATAAGAACATGACGGAAAAATTAAAAGGAACTCAAAAATCAAATAAAATATAAAATGAGCAAACCATAATTTATTTCTGGTTAGAATTGAAAAACCATGATTATCCATCATAAATATGAATTAATTACATCAATTTATTTTAACAGCAGATAATTAAATGAGAGATCCAGCTGACGTTGTGTTTTATCTTGATGTTAAAATTCCACGAAATACCTGCAAGTGCATTTAACAATTGGGTTATAAATTGTAATTCTTCGATGGAGCTGATTCAGGTCACCCATCTTCTTCTCCTTCCAATATGTAATACAATGAGAAAATCAAACAAATCAAGAAAAATATAAATTATACATAGGAAATAGTAAATCCCATATCAACTCAAAATTATTGTTCTTATAAAAATACTAATTTTAAAAAGAATAAAGAAGGAAAGTTACTACCAATATCAATTACTCTCATTATTATTCTTCCTCTTAATATTAGTTCCTCGGATTCCCGACCAAAATTATTGTTCTTATAAAAATACTAATTTTAAAAAGAATAAAGAAGGAAAGTTACTACCAGTATCAATTACTCTCATTATTATTCTTCCTCCTAATATTAGTTCCTCGGATTCCCGACCATACACAATATTTGAATGAGGATTACCGATTACCTGTATAATGGAAGCAAAGAATCTAAAACCCTATGATCAACTGGTGATGTTGCTTGATTAATGAAACGGTAACAAAAGGAAAAAAAATCAAAACCAAATTTAAACAAAAATCTTACACTTTCGGTTAGTAAAATCAAAAATAAAAAACGTGAATCCTAGAAAAAGAAAACAGTATGCTGCAGAAAGAGGAAAAAAAAATATTTATAAGGTTATCTTCACAAATTGTATACCATCGAAACAAAATGGCCAGTAGCAGCATCATACCCATCTAGAACTAAATACATGACGTAAAAGAAGAAATTCATAATATGTTGGAGAAAATGATTTTTAGTGTTTTGTTTTTTGGTCTTGGTAAGAATGGATCTTAGGACCTAAGGGTCACTAAGGACACTAGTTCATTTTCACTAATTGTGAATGAAATTTGTAGTTCCACGTAGGAGAAACTAAAGATGTTGCCTCTCCATATTACTAAGAAAATTGCATCTAAGAGTGGCCCTTTGGGTCAACACACTTTTGTGTGGGGAAAGGACTTAGGTAATGGGCTAGTTGATGCAACCACACATTTTACAGACGCGCGGTGCTTCACGCCGCCGTCCGTCCGGTCGGACAGGCCGGGCTCGGGCTCGGGTGTAGGTGTCGGTCAACCATGGAAAAAAATACTTTTGAATTATTTCCTTAACGAATTTAATTTCAAAAAATAAATCTTGTCTTAATGGGGGCGTCTTTCCCGGCGAATATAATTTCATTTACAACATGAGTCGATATTTTCTGCCCGTTTTTTTTTCTTTACATCATTATGTCGACACATATTTACAACATTATGTCGATACAAATTTACTTCATATGGTGACACAAATTTACAACATTATGTCGACACAAAATTAATTGTTGGACTGATTTCTCTCTTCCTCTTCGCCTATAAAAGAAAAGCATTTTCTTTATTTCAACTCATCCCAGAGCAGGCTATTATCCTTGGCTCGTTTTCCCTCTTCTTGCTTTGTTTGCGTATTTGCTTGTTTATTTCTTTCCTTCATCTTGTTGTTGAGTTCGTTTGAGTGAGCAAGTATTGTAGTGCTATACAATACTTGTATCGGGCAGTTTTATCCTGGACACAACTTCATTGTTATGTATTTAGCATCACTTATTTTTGAGGCGTATTGGTGAACTATTGTGTTAAGGACAGTTTGATGATCAAGTGACTCTTCCCTCAAATCAGTGTTTAAATTTCAGAAGTTTTATTTAACGTTAACATCATTTGTTTTCAGTATTTTATTGTTACGGAACCAACAATCTTAACACAATATTTTCTTCTGTAACAATGGGAAAAAATGATGTTGACATACCAGAAAAATTCAGTGGGAAGGATTTCAAAATATGGCAATCAAAGATGTTGTTTTTCCTGAGTTTTCATATGCTAGATGATCTTGTTCTTAAATCTTTTGATGAGGGTTTGAATGATGCTGGAAATGAAAGGGAGTTAGGCAGTTGGGTTAGGAAGAACTATATGGCTAAAAACCATATTCTGAATTGCTTAGAGGATGCATTGTATGATTTTTACAATGTAAAAGAGAATTTTTCTGCTTTTGATTTATGGGCTGCTTTATAGGCAAAATACCAAGCTGAAACTGATGAAAGTAAGAAATTCTTGGTAGCTAGGTTCTTGGAATATAAAATGTCAAATGAAAAATCTGTGGTTGATCAATTCCTTGAACTTCAGCGTATTATCAATGAAATTCTTGCTGAAGGCATGTTGATAGATGAAACTTTTCAAGTTTCAGCTGTTATTGAGAAATTACCATCTTCCTGGTCCGAATACAAAAGTAGATTGAGACATGAAACTGGTGAATTCAGTATGGTTGATTTGGGTAAGAAGATTCAAGTGGAAGAGTTACTGTGCTCCAAAGACAAGAACATATCATCTGCAAGGGACATGTCCAACAAGGCTCATGTAATTGAACACAAGTCTTCCAATACTGAAAATGGTGAGAGCAGCAAACGCAACCCCAAGCCTAGTCCTCATAAGAAAGGTATGTTCCAGAAACCCAAATTTGGCATTGGTAAAATTAAGGGTGCTTGTTATGTTTGTGGAATTCTTTTCCATATGGCAATTCACTGTAGAAAATGTAAAGATTTTAATAACAAGAAAAACAATGCTAATTTGGTTGCAAACAACAATAGCTAGTTTTCTGGTACGGTGTCTGAAGTTAATTTGGTAACCAATGTGAGAGACTGGTGGGTAGACTCTGGATCTACCAAGCATGTATGTGGAAACAGAGATATGTTCACCTCCTATCAGAAGGTAGGGGAACGAGAGAAACTCTGCATGGGTAACTCATCTGCAGCACAGGTTGCAGGAAAATGCAAAGTTGGGCTGAAGCTCACTTCTGGCAAGACTCTCACATTGAATGAAGTTCTTCATGTTCCGGACATCTGCAAAAATCTTATTTCTTGTGGTGTTTTAGATCATAATGGTTTTTAAATTGTAATTGAATTTGGCAAAGTTGTTGTCGTTAAGGGAAATGATTATATGGGTAAGGGTTATAATACTGGGGGTCTCTATAAACTTAATGTAACCTCTGATGAAATGAATAAAATTGATTCTTATGCTTATGTTTGTGTGTCATTAAATGTTTGGCATGGTAGACTTGGACATGTAATTATAAGTGAATGCATAAACTGGCTAGCATAGGCTGCATACCCAAATTTAGTTTGGATAATGAACATAAATTGAAGTATGTGTAGAATCAAAATATGCTAAAAAACCTTTTAGAAAAAATGTCCAGAGAAATTCTAAACCCTTAGAATCAATTCATTCAGACCTAGTTGACATCAAATCAACTCAAACTAGAGGTAGTAAGAAATGGTTTATAACTTTCATAGATGACTGTACCAGATACTGTTAGGTATACTTGCTCAAGGGTAAGGGCTATGCCTTAGAAGCCTTTAAGATGTATAAACTTGAAGTTGAAAACCAATTAAATACTACCATTAAAAGAGTTAGGTCTGATCGTGGTGGTGAGTATGAAATTTCTATAGGAGAATTTTGCTCACAACATGGCATTATTCATGAGATTACTCCTCCTTATTCACCACAATCTAATGGTGTGGTTGAACGGAAGAACCAAACCCTTAAGGATATGACGAAAGCCATGTTGATTAGTTTAGGATTACCGGCAAACTTGTGTGTGTGTGTGG
>JAJJMC010008370.1:0-83955 GCA_023531435.1 Papaver californicum | reverse complement strand
TGGCCTCTCATCTTGCTATATCCTGGACAGAGTACCCTTTAGGATCATATAAAACTCCATATGAACTATGAAAAGGTAGACGACCTTATTATGCATACATCAAAGTGTGGGGGTCTTTGTATAAGGTTTCCATTCCTCCTTCCAAGATAACTAAGACAGGACCCAAACTGTTGACTGTGTCTTCATAGCGTATCTTGAGAATACTACTGCATATAGATTTATGGTTGTAAGTTCTAAAATTTCTGAAATTGGTGTGAATACTATTATGGAATCTAGGGATGTTATGTTCTTCAAAAATATTTTTCCATTAAAATTTAATTCTCGCATGATATGTGTTGATCCTCTTGATGTCCCTTCGACCATTCAGATATTACCTTTAGAGGAAGATGAAGTTAAATCTGAGCCTAGAAGAGGTAAAAGGCTTAGGACTGAAAAATCTTTTGGGCCAGACTTCATAACATGCTTAGCTGAGACTGATCCACAGACTTATAGAGAAGCCATGACCTCTTCTGAAGCTCCATGGTGGAAAGAATCTACCACTAGTGAAATGGATTCCATCGTACGGAACGGTATGTGGGAGATTGTAGACTTACCTTTAGGGTGTAAACCCATAGGTTATAAATGGATTTTCAAAAGAAAACGTAAGGTAGATGGGACTGCGGAAAAATAGAAAGCTAGGTGAGTATCTAAAGGCTATAAACAGAAAGAATGTGTAGATTTCTTTGATACTTATTCACCTGTTACGAGAAGTACTTCCATTAGGATGTTAATTGCTATTGCTGCCATTCATAACTTAGAGATATATCAAATGGATATAAATACAGCTTTTCTAAATGGTAAATTAAATGAAGAAATTTACATGGACCAACCTGAGGGCTTTATAGTGAAAGGTTGTGAAAACAAAGTTTGTAAACTGAAAAAATCTTTGTATGGTTTGAAACAAGCACCTAAAAAGTGGCATGTAAAAATTTGATCATATAATGATTTCTAGTGGTTTTAAAATCAATAAATCTGACAAGTGTGTTTATACTAAACTTATGAATGATGCCTGTGTGATTGTATACTTGTATGTTGATTATATGCTTATACTTGGTACAAATATGGATGTAATTAATTCCACTAAGAACATGCTAAATGAGAACTTTGACATGAAAGACTTAGGCCCCGCTGATGTGATCTTAGTGATGAAGATTAGAAGAAATTCTAATGGATATAGTCTTAGTCAATCTCATTATGTTGAATCTGTGCTTAAAAAATATAATCAATTTGATTGTAAACCTGATTGTACTCCATATGATCCTTGTTGTAGACTCAAAAAGAATAAGGGTAATGGAGTTTCACAACTTGAATACTCACGTGTTATAGGAAGCCTGATGTATTTGATGAACTGTACGAGACCAGATATTGCTTATGATGTGAGTAGGTTGAGTAGGTATACATGTATCCAGGGCAGGAGCATTGGGATGCACTTATTAGAGTGCCAAGGTACTTGAAGTACACTTTGACCTTTTGTTTGAATTATGAGAGGTACCCTGCCGTCCTTGAAGGATTTTGTTATGCAAACTGGATATCAGACTCAGAGGAGTCTAAGTATACAAGTGGATATGTTTTCACTCTAGCAGGTGGGTCTTTATCTTGGAAGAGTTCCAAACAGACATGTATAGCTCGATCCACTATGAAATTGGAGTTTATTGCGTTAGATAAAGCAGGAGAGAAGCCGCTTGGATATGATTTTTTTTAGAAGAAATTCCTCTCTGGCATAGGCCAGTGCTATCTATATCTATACATGGTGATAGTCAAGCTGCAATAGCTAATGCTAAAAATAACAACTATAATGGGAAGTATATACACATTTGTAGAAGAAATAATTCCCTGAAACAACTAATCTCAACTGGCGTTATTTTTATTGACTTTTTGAGGTCTACGGAGAATATCACGGACCCTTTGACGAAAGGTTTTTCGAAGGAGATAGTTAGTAATGCATCAAGGGGGATGGGGCTTAAGCTCATTAAATAAACTTGTCATGAAGGATACTCAACCTTGCTGACTGGAGATCCCAAGATCAAGGTTTTGAATGAGACAACTAATTTGTGGTGGGTTAAAGGAAACACTATTAGAGAATTTCATTCTCTGTCCCTTCCCTATGGTGTAGACGTGATAGTGTGACTGCATGAGAAGGATGACTTTTTATTAAGTTTAATGAGTTTTATAGTTTCAATTTAAGATTGAAGTGGGGTGTAGCAGTAAACACTCTTGATAGAACTCACCTATCAGAATGAGGAAGTGGGCCGCTTCCTATGAGAATTGAGCTGATTCTCTAGAGTATTCTGAGAAATGGGATACGTTCATGGCCAAAATGGACACAACAACACCTAAAAAGATATCACGCGTGGAAGTTATTGATGAACTACACCAAACGATGGCAGTTCAAGACATCGTGTTCACTATCTATCAAGTAGTTCCGGTAATTTCTCACTAAGCAAAGGTTGAAGACCTTATGGACACCTCTTGCCTGTAGTGGTATTTCTCGCTTTCTGATTTCTGATTTTTTATCGGTTTTTCATTCATATGGGAGATTATTGGAGAAAATAATTTTTAATGTTTTTTTTATCTTGATAGGAATGGATTTTAGGAACTAAGGGTCACTAAGGACACTAGCTCATTTTTACTAATTGTAAATGAAACCTTTAGTCCCACATAGGAGAAACTAAAGATGTTGCCTCTCCATATTACTAAGAGAATTGCATCTAAGAGTGGCCCTTTGGGTCAACACACTTTTGTGTGGGGGAGAGGACTTAGGCAATGGGCTAGTTGGTGCAACCACACATTTCACAGACGCGTGGTGCTTCGCACCAAAGCATGCACGTCGCCGCCGTCCGTCCGGTGGGACGGGCCGGGCTCGGGCTCGGGTATGGGTGTGGGTCAACCAAAACTTATCTTTTTGGAAAAATACTTTTGAATTTATTTCCTTAACGAATTTGATTTCAAAAAATAAATCTTGTCTTAATGGAGGGCGTCTGTCCTGGTGAACATAATTTCATTTACAACATGTGTCGACATTTTCTGCCCGTTTTTTTTTACATCATTATGTCGACATATATTTACAACATTATGTCGATACAAATTTACTTCATTATGGCGACACAGATTTACAACATTATGTCGACACATAATTAATTGTTGGACTGATTTCTCTCTTCCTCTTCGCCTATAAAAGAAAAATATTTTCTTTATTTCAACTCATCCCAGAGCAGGCTACTATCCCTGGCTCGTTTTCCCTCTTTTTGCTTTGTTTGCGTATTTGCTTGTTTATTTCTTTCCTTCATCTTGTTGTTGATTTCGTTTGAGTGGGCAAGTATTATAGTGTTATACAATACTTGTATCGGACAGTTTTATCCTGTACGCAACTTCATTGTTATGTATTTAGCATCACTTATTTTTGAGGCGTACCGGTGAACTATTATGTTAAGGGCAGTTTGATGATCAAGTGACTCCGCCCTCAAATTAATGTTTAAATTTCAGAAGTTTTATTTAACGTTAACATCATTTCTTTTTAGTATTTTATTGTTGCAGAACCAAAACAACATACATAAACACTCATCACATATTGATAAGTCTTAAGATATCTCACACTGACACATAATTTAAATTAAGAAATTCAAACTTTTTTGTTTCTTTTCTTAGCCTAATTTTTGTAGAATTCTATCACGTAAGTATCATAAGAAGAACATACCACTTGGAAATCAGTAAATCCAGTATCTTTAGCTAAGTTTTCAAGCTGTCTTTGTGATCTTTAGCTAAGTTTTCAAGCTGTCTTTGTGATCTTTCTTCACCACCAGGGTTATGAGCTAACATAATGTTGTTTAAATGGAATACACCATGTCCTGCAACGCTACTGTTCAGCACTTCTGGTATAATGCATTCAACAATAATGACTTTCCCATTCATAGGTAATGCATCATAGCAATTCTTCGAGATTTTAGTATTGTTTGTCACTCTAATCGTGAAGAATCCATTTCATGAAAATTGCATCGGGATTTGGAACGCTGGCAAACATGTCACCGCCGACGTGCTTGATACATGGGAATGATGGAGTGTCTTGGATTACAAGAGGTAAGTCGAAGTTAATACCTATATACGTACATATGAAATTCATGTGTCAGTCACCGCGTAAAATGCATCCATTAGGGCGTCCACAGTGGGTCGACTATACCCATCGATCAAAGATCAAAAAATTTGATCTTTGATCCGGGGTAAAAACAGCTGGGAATGATCAAGCGAGGCAGTAAACTGGCGTTTGGGGGTTAGCGAATTACTGTATTATCGCTTGGAAAAACGGACGAGCCATTAACACAACGCCTGGTACAAGCGATATTTTGATCTCCCGTTCGCAAACCTAACCTACAGGCTCGATCCTAAAATATCGTTCATTCTCCCAGCGGCATCTCAATATTTCGTTTGTTCAGGCGGTGTGCCTAAGTCACGTCTACCCATTGTGCGAAATAACCGTGTGAAACAAAATCCGGGCGAGGCAGTAAACTGACGCATATTGAACGTGCGAGGCACATGTGTGGGGGAAGAGACGGGCGTGATGGTGTGGTGCCGTCCAGAATGTTCAGACGACATTCCAAGCAGCCGCCTGTGTGCTCGAGCAAATTATAACCCTAAAATTCTCTGTTTCTAATCTTCATCTTCTTCTCGCCTCCTGTTCCCTTCTTCTCGCCTCCTACCACTCCCAGCCAAAACATTCTAACAACCCAATTTTGGCAACAACTTGCGGGACTTTGACGATAACCCAATATCCCGTTTCCATTTTAATATTTTGGTCAACCAAATTTCAAGCGAAATCAAGGTATATTTTCTACCCTAAAAATATTTAAATTCAATTGTTTAAATTTCGTTACTTTCGTATATAATTTAGATGATTAGTTTGTTAAATTGGTTGTACATGTTGTTTAATTAGTTTATTATAAACCCATTATTGAAATATGAATTTGTGATATAATTATAAAATTGGGAATTTAGGGTTTATGTACATGTTATGAATTAGGTTTTAAAATTTGTTGCTATTTGTTAAATTGAACATACAATACGAAATTGTTGTAGTTTAATTTTAGTGGGTTTATGTTTAATTTTTGGTTGAATGTATTATGTTGTGTAGAAAAAAAATATTTTTATTTAATTTTTATTTAATTTAAAAACAAATGTGTATGGAATTTTTTGCAATTGTGTAATTTGATTTAGAATGGTTATAATGGGTGTAATTGTTGTATTTTGATAATGATGTATGTATTTGTAGAATGTTTAATGTATAATTGTTTGTACAAATGTGTATGGAAATTTTGCTTTCCCTACTTGTTTAGGTGTTGTTAAAATAATTTTAAGTGTTTATGCATTGTCGTGATTTGCTCATTTTATTGACAATGTTCTATTATTTGTTACCACAGATGTCAAGTAATGTTGTTTCGAGATGGGTTGGCAGAAAGAAAACCAGCAAAAAAGCTAAAATCACAGAGGAATCTGAAGCACAGTCCATGGTCCCCGAGTCGGTAGATGTTCCGGGGCTGGAACATTACAATGTTGTCGAAGATATGGAGGAACATGTTTCTACAAATATTACATATTCCTCTGACGCCAACTTCAGGTTTGACCATCGTGGTTCTCTTAAATCAGTTCTACAGGTCTATAAGAGAATTACTCAGGAGTCTAATAGGGTCCAATATATAATAGAAAGGGGAGGTTGGGGCAGATTACTATCCCTACCTTTTGTAGATTCATCCCACGCTCTAATCGATTTTATAATCGAGCGGTTTTGGGATACTACCAACACATTTTATTTTTCTTTTGGGGAGCTTGGGTTCACTCCCCTCGATTGGGTTATGTTGACCGGGCTTAGTATCGGTGTCGGGAGATCAGTCCCTTATGAGCCACAAAAGTTTAAATTTGAATATGTTCGTGCGAATATCTTTCCCGAACTGAAAGATAATGCGGTATGCAAAAACGAAGGTGTTCCACAACAGTGGGTTTCTGATGCAATAACTCTCAAGTTTTTGACCAGCTATTTTGATATCGCTACATTGAACGCGGCGAACGATGATAGTGTCCTTGCTGATAGAGTTGCGAGGGCGTTCTATATGTATGTCCTGGGGAATTTCTTTTTCCCAAATGCAAAAACATACATTGATGCAGGATGGTTGGCTGCTTTTGAAAATCTTAATGAAGTTGATCAGTACGACTGGGGTGGTCCTGCATTCTCAAAATTGTATTCGGGTCTCGCCACGGCTTCTAGGGGCCAGAAATCAGTATCCGGCACATTCCAAATTTTGGAGGTAATTTTTTTATCGTTAAATGAATTAAATTTTCTTACAATTTTGTTGGTATGTAGTTAAATAATTTGTAATTTATTTATGTTGTAGTTTTGGGGATACGAATACCTTGGGATATTTCGTCCAAACAAGACTACGTCTGAAAGTGAACATGAATGGCCCAGATGTCGTAGGTGGTTCGCCCCCCGGAAGAAGGGTGTTGATATCGTGAAGTCAATGACTGAACTAAATCAGTTATCTGCCGAGTCCGTGACTTGGCAACCATGGCGTACCGCAGTTATACCAGAAGATATTGGTTGCAAGGCAATAGAACTTTCTGCCCAACGGGTTACATTCTCCTGGCTCGGCACTGTAAGTTCTCTAATTCTTTTCGCTTTACAATCGTAAATTTTCCAAGTTGTACTGTTGTCACATGGTTGGTATTTATTTATTATCATTTTATTGGATAAAGCACAATATGTATCTCGGAGACCGTTGTTGGAGGCAGAACAACCCAACTTGGGGTATTCCTGCAAACCCCCCTAATTGCATTTCCAACTTCGGTGACGATGACATTGAAGACATGACACCCAAAGCTCACGGCAATTGTAGTGAATACGTACGTATCGTGCAATACGAGGTTTATTATGAATATTGGTGACATGTTACCAACCTCTACAAGTATGTGACGACAGTTGATTGGGAGGTTGAAACGTATGGATATGCGGGTGACCGTATCAAACACAACATTCCACGGCGCCCTGATCATGTACCCATTCCTCCTCCCCAACAACTATCATATGTAAGTACTGAACAAAGTCGTGGGGAAATTTTTTACGGTTTAAAAAATGTTGTGTTTCTAATGCTTATTCTTATTTTTTTTCCCCATCCAAGGTGGCGGCTTATGATTTAGTGCAAGACTTTGCTGATTTTACACAACAGTTTCGGGATTTTACCTTATCTGAAATTAAGGATAGGATGGATTACATCATGGCTAAGGAAGTTGAGTTGAACAACATTCGAACTCAGTTTGCCGCTGAAAACCTCCTCTTACAAGATCAGAATGCGTTGTTGACCAGACAGGTAACCCAATTGCGTCAAGAGCAACCCTTAGGTTTTGCTTCATATTCCACGACACCACCTCCCGGTTCTTCATCAACAGTTCGCTCAACGCAGAACGTCAGACCATCTTTCCCGCCATTTATTCCACCAAGATCAAACTCCGGTTAAAAAAAAAATAAAATTTCGAATGACGGTTAAAAGAACGTGTTTGTTTATTTTTATTGTTGATTTACGGTTAAATGAAATGTTATTTTCTTAGTACGCCGTTTATGTAGTATGATAATTTTACAGCTCATTACGAAATTTAAATGACCGTTTTATTACCGTTATGTTACCCTTATGTTACCGTTTTATTACCGTTATGTTACCGTTTTATTACCGTTTTTTTGTCCTTGCATAACGGCTATACTTTTTTTTTTCTTCTACTATAAATAACATTCAATAGCTATACAACTCATTTCATTATTCCCACATTTTATTTTTCAATGTCTGGGTACGAAAATTTTACCCTTAATGCAACCAATTTTACTTTAGATGAAGATTTATCCATATGTCGAAACATAGTATTACATTATCCAGCAAGGGGTCAGGAACGTGATATCAATGGTTGTATGACCATGGAATGGTTGGAACACACACATGCAAACTTTTGCGATGAAACCGGTAATCCCAACAACCGGAACAGAGCAGGCCTTTTTTGTCGATATGTGAAAATTACTAAGGAAGTATTAGAATTTTCTTCTTTAACTGCTCGGGTCAATGAATTTCGTCTTAGGAATGAAAATGATGATGAAGTTGTTGCTCGATCACTACAGGAATGGACAAGATGGAAACGAAGTGATTTCCGGTACAAACCTCATTTTGAGATCTTAAGGGTAATGGATGAATTCAACCCTTTTGTGTTGATCTTTCTACCTAGTAGGCCAGAACGTCGTCAACGTCGTCCAACAAGCCAATCCTTACGGTTTCACTAATAGGTTTATTTCTTACTTTATTTATCTGTATCGGTAGTTTATTTTTCTTTCTCTTTCATGTATGTCTTTTTTGATTTAATAAAAGTATTGTACTACCTTAAGTTGTTGTTCAGTTGACGACGATTCAGGGGATATTATGAGGTCATTAGCATAAAAAAATTGCATAAAAATAAAGATCCGTTGAACTTTAACTTAAATTGATAATTTTAGGAGTTACTTCCGATTACATTTTGGACTTCATGAACTCATAGCTTGCTACAAATATGAATTCTTCCCCCATTTCCTGAAAGTAGTGCATTTTAGCGATTTCCTCCTATACAAGGGGAAGAAACAGTTAAATAATTTGTTATTTGTAATTGTTGTTAATGACAGAGGAGACAACTTTTCTAATGGTATGGATACTTAAAAATTATTGGATCGATGATCCTAAATGGGTGTCGTTAGAGATCCGTTGTTGTATAGATACATAATTAGCTATTCCCTTTCGAATAACTTGGTATCTGTCATAAATTTGTACAACAGATCTTTGGGTTGAATTTCCATATTCCTCACCAAAATGTGTGTGGATCCTCCCCCATAGAGTTTCTGGATCAACAATTCCAACTATAACATCTTGACGTAAGGTTTCGTAATACCAGGATTTTGTTATAGCCAAGTCTTCGGCTGAATGAAATGTTGACATGGGTGTAGGTAAGTTATGAAGTAAACAAATAAGGAATTGGGATTAAATAGAGACCAATAATCTATTTAATAACATTTCCTTGTCAAGTTACATAAAATATCTCTGACAAATATGAAAAATAATCCTTTCATTGAAATGTGGTCGGTGTATTGTCAATTCATGTCATTGCCTTGTCAAGTTACATAACATATCTCTGACAAATCTAACAAATAATCTTTGCATTGAAATGTGGTCGATGTATTGTCAATTCATGTCATTGCCTTGTCAAGTTACATAACATATCTCTGACAAATCTGAAAAATAATCTTTGCATTGAAATGTGGTCGGTGTATTGTCAATTCATGTCATTGCCTTGTCAAGTTACATAACATATCTCTGACAAATCTGAAAAATAATCTTTGCATTGAAATGTGGTCGGTGTATTGTCAATTCATGTCATTGCCTTGTCAAGATACATAAAATATCTATGATAAATAATATTTGTGTTCAAAATTCTGTTTTTCTATTATAAATAACCACACTTGCTTCTCCATCAATACAAACCGAGTTTTATCATCATCTCTTGCTCCTTACAAATTCCAACACATAACAAAATGGCAAACTATGTAAATCATATAGACAAGTATGGTTCATCTTCTAGTTTTCCTCACTATGTTTCTTATACTTCTTCTTCTTCTGGTTCATTAAACGATGATGATAACAGTAGTTACTACTCATCAGATGAAAGTTCACTTGAAGCGAACAGTAATAACCTAGCAGTTACTGCTGGTTTAATGTTGTCAAATATGAACCCTCCACATACACGTACAAAAATACCAAGACTGATGTAGGTTCTAAAGGTCTATGGAGAGACTATTTCTGCAACAACCCGACGTTTCCACCTAATGTTTTTCGCAGAAGATTCAGAATGCGTCGAGAGTTACTCAACTGTATATTGGGTGATGTTGTTGCGGTAAATAGTTATTTTGTTCAAAAAAATGATGTCTGTGGTGTTCTAGGCTTAACCCCCCACACAAAAATTACTGCAGCTATTAGAATGTTAGCGTACGGTTGCGCGGCAGATGCAATCAATGAGTATTTACGTATTGGGGAAACTACAGTTTTGGAAGCAACCCGCAGATTTTGCAGGGTGATAGTCCAACTATACGAAAAAGAATATTTGAGGACACCAACTCAGCGTGATGTTGAACTCCTCCTTGATGAAAACCAAAAAAGGGGATTTCCAGGTATGCTTGGTAGTGTGGATTGTATGCATTGGAAATGGGGCAAATGTCCTTCCACTGAATCGGGGGCTTATACCGCTTACAAGGGTAGCGAAAGTATTATTTTGGAGGCAGTGGTGTCGCATGATCTTTGGTTTTGGCATGCATTTCTTGGTATGCCGGGTTCAAACAATGATATCAATGTGATGAACCGGTCGTATATTTTCAAAAAACTTATCAATGGTAAAGCACCGGCAGTTAACTTTGAGGTCAATGGAAATCAATATATATGGGGTACTATCTTGGGGATGGAATATACCCAGAGACAGCAACTATTGTGACTACCATAAAACATCCTGATTCACAAAAGAAACAAAAAATTTCAGCTTTGCAGGAAGGTTGTCGAAAGGATGTTGA
Organism: Papaver californicum; assembly: GCA_023531435.1. Classification (NCBI taxonomy): domain Eukaryota; kingdom Viridiplantae; phylum Streptophyta; class Magnoliopsida; order Ranunculales; family Papaveraceae; genus Papaver; species Papaver californicum. The sequence goes on along the minus strand of JAJJMC010008370.1, from coordinate 73,313 downwards.
ACGGGGGTTCGGGGTATTACAAAGTCAATTTGCAATTATCAAACAACCAGCTAGAATGTGGAATCCTGACGTGTTAGCCTATATCATGAAAACCGTCATTATTCTGCATAATATGATAGTGGAGGATGAACGTATTCCCGGCGACTGGCCGCATGATTATGAACAACGAAGCCATGGTGCTCCATGTGTCATTTCAAGGGACAACACTTCTCAACTTTCAAGAATGGTGAAGGACCAACGCAGACGTGCAGTATTCGATAAACAAACTAGGGTTCGTTTGAAAAATGACTTGATCGAACACATATGGTCATCTGTTGGGGATGAATGATTATTTTTATGGGATTTTTGCCTGAATGTTGTAAGGACTACACTTATTAGTTACATTTATCTTTCGAGCGCATCTAGTTTCTGAAGTAATTTTAAAAATTCAATCCAATAAATTATAACCCGTTAAAAACATAAAAATCTATTGGTATTAAACTAAACTGAAATTTCTAAATAAATCCATAAAATTAAATAAACAATTTCACAGTAGTAAAAATTAATGGCCTCTATGATTGGGTTAATCTTTTCCTCAAAATTTCACCTTTCCTCAGTTCGATGTACTGTCTTGATACATCATCCATTTGTGACACATCCATCGTCATTATACGAAATTCCTCTTCTGCTTCTTGCCTTGCTTGTATTGCCAGAAACTTTGCATTTGAATCAGCTAATTTAGCTTCAAACTTTGCTTTATCATTAGCTAATTTTGCTGCAAACTCAGCATCTCTTTGTGCCATCTTCATATCTCTTTGTTCCGTACATTTGGCGTTGAAGATTTGTTGCTCTCTATAAATATTTTCCATCAATTCCTGTTGTTCGGTAAATTTTGCTTTTCCTTTTGTCTTTTGTCGTTTCGCCTCTTTTTTCCTCATTGGACGGATTACTGTGTTTGGGATATCTCATAGGTCGTCAAAGGCGCTTAGACCATCTAGACTTAACTCTGGTGTGTCCTGTACGTCCTGAGATTCATTGTCGTAATCAGACTCTGCTTGTGATGAATCGAAAACAAATGTCGACCTTCTTGAATATTTAATATTTTTTAGCATAACTGTGTAGCAATCTTCATGCTTAAAACTTCGACCAGTGGCTTCCTTGAAAAGCCTACGGACTTCTGCGAACTGGTGTTTCAATTCAATTTGTTAAAGGATATACAATCATATGGATTACTGTAATAAGCATAATTAAACGAGAAGTTACCTTATTTTCAGGACCCCAACCAGTATGATGTTCCTTTCTACTTCAGCCTCCTTTGCAGACAATAGCGCAACATCTTTACTTATAATTTGAAATCGTTTCTGAAGGGAGGTCCAAGTACGTCCTGGCATAGTAGGTATATCTTTTTTCATCCAGAATAAAATACGTGACCATAATTGATCTTCAGATTGATCGGTACCAATGCTAGAATCTTGAAAAATTGACAAATGAATTCTACACATCGTAACATCTTCAAAAGACGAAAAATTTGGACCTCGTGGTTTTGATGGTGGCATTTTACTAATCGATTAGAAATAAAAACAAACTTTAGATTTTTCACACAAAATATGTATGAATTCAGTAAAATGCCATTCTTCTGTTATCCCATATATAGGGTAAAAATATAGCTGTTAAACTACAACGGTAACATTTCAACCGAAGTATTAACATTTGAACTGAAGTATAAACGGTCACCTGAATGGAGGGCTATTACCTCGCCCTTCCACCAACGATTACATGGGCGCTCACCCAGCTCCAGGCGAGTCAACAAAATGACGCCCAACTGTAAACGCCATGTTACTTTCTCGCTCGTGTTAGATTTCTTGGAGCGGTAACTCGGAAACTCGCTTATGAGGAGGACGAGCTTCCAGAGTATCGTGTTGAGGAGCGGACTTTAGGTCTCTCGTTTAAACTGGCGGAATGCCAACTCTACGCCCTTGTTTTTAAACGGGATTTTGTACAATCGCTCGGAAACAGGTGATACCATAAAATAACGCGCGACTATAATTTATAGTCGTCGATCAGCGACTAGATTTAATCTGGAACAGTGATTTTCATCGATCAAATACCAAATATAATCGACGTCTATGGGTAATTTTCGACGACTATCGACTGTATTTGATCTTTGATCGTCGGTTTAGTCGACGATTGCAGATGCTCTTAGGCCTATAAACCAATATTTAAGGATAAAACATAATTCATTCTTTTGTTATATCGCATCACTGAATATATGGTAAATGATCAAACAAACTTTTGATTGTCGGAGACTTGGAGATGATCATACTAACGGTTGCACCAACACCTCCACCAACATTCACGATGGAGTTCAAACCTTCGAAACCCTTGTATGTTTCAAGGAAAAAAAAATTTCAACCACCCTACAATATCACTCTACTACATAAAACATTAAAAACCTTCCAAACTTGCACATCATAAAAGGAATTCAATGTAACACCTTCACGGCTTCACCTAATAAGCGAAATCTACCATCATGAGTCAATTGAAGACCCCTGCCTGTAATACCTCTCGTTTACTTCAGAGCTAAAGATATGACTTCAATTGGTACTAAATATTAAAATGGGAATTATATAGGTTGTTTTTTCTAGATTACAATGAGCCTCTAAAGCCATGTACTCTCATCTACTACAACTGACATTTTTCAACTGAACACCTTCAATTTCCCTGCTCTGTCATATCATAACACAACAAAAAAACACCAATATGTACAAATTTCCTAAAACACAACATTTCCCACACCTTGAACCCCCTAAATTTTGATATGCAATTGCCTACGCACAATGAATTAAACTTTCTGAAACCATCCAAAACCCTATAATATTGCTGCAGAATTTTAATATTGTCCCGCAAGTGGTATTAAGCACTTTAATCTAGTGCAAAAACCCTCTAAATATCATCCTCAAATTACAGTCCAGGAGCCCTTCACACAAAGATTCCAAAACCATGTTGCCAACCACAAATTCTCAAATTCAAAACATTAATTTCCTGAAAACATACAAAAATAACTCAGTAACAACAAACCCAGCAAAACCAAAACTCAATCCAAAACCCTAAAAATTCACATATAAAACCATAATCAATAAAATTCATATGTAAGTGACTGGATAACATACCCATTTCTTTCTCTTATTTTTCTTATCGATATAGGCTATAAGTTCCTCCTGTCGGACCTTGACATCATGCAGAACCTGGACAAACATGAACAATCAAACCACATCTTAAAGTCACTGCACTTTTCAGACCTTGTGATTTCCCCCCTCCAAAAGTTGTGTTAGTCATGGTCATTCCACTTTCTTCTCTTCCATGATATTATGTGTGCTCATAAAGCTTGGCTGGTTTATGCAAGCTAGTAGCGTTGCCCATATTCTATCGGTAATCACAACTTTATTCTGGATATCCGTTACTCGGTTACCAAAGCAAAAAGTTAAGGATTTAAAGAGAAAATGTAAGTGTAGATGGTGGGTTTTTAACAAGGATAAATTAGTAAATTACCTCTCAAGACTCTGGTATGAGAAATACTAAACTTTTAAAATTCTATAAAAGAATTCTCGAGTAGGCGCTGATAGGATTTTAGAATACCCTATATAAATAAACTGCAATCGCACGGTGTATACAATGCAGACAACGGCAAGTACGGGTCGAACCCACAGGGAGCGGGGACAATAATGCAATCAATATTTTTAATAAACTAATCAAAAATAATATTTTTGGATTTTTCAGAATAAAGTTATAACAAGAAAAATAAACTAAACTAATAAAATAGATCGAATGGGAGAAACACTAACCAGGGTTTTCAGTATCCACTATTATTTTTATTTAATTACTGAAGTGAAACATAACTCCTGAATATTCATCTATTGTTCGTTCTATCGACATCACCTATTATATATATTAGAGTAGCAAATGTACTGGGATGCCCTAAGCATGACGCATCGAAAGCTCTAAGTCTCATGCATACACCATCTAATTGCGTTAGCGAGAAAATTATACGAAACTAATTATAGGTTCACAAATAATATCTAGCTCTTCTAAGCATACCCCATCTAAGGATTTAACCCAAGCATGAAATATCAAATAAGTAGACAAACATATTTGCTATCCTATTAGTTCTGCGCATAGGTTACTGTATGTACAGAACTGGTGAAGCAACAACTAATTTAGATTTTCAAAATAACAATTGGATAACAAAAGCATGGAACATCAAAAACCTAGGCCAAGCATGTACCATCTAACAAAATCACAATTGTTTAATAAAAATCATTAAATTAATAAACAAAATCATGGAACTAATCTTATTCAAATCATAATAGTCTGTACCAAATACTTCAATTTAATTGGTCTAAAACTTTTAAGTGGTTTCAACATAAACCCTAGCTACAAGAAATCAGCAAAACATGGGGTTGGGTTTCTCAAAACCCATAAAAATAAATACTAAAAAATAGAGAGGAAAAGATTAAACCAAAATAAAGCAATGGCATTGTCTTTTTCTTCTCATGTGTACAACAGCCGCCAACCAACTCCAAAACAGAAACTGTCTCCTCTAAAAAGAACAGAACACCTCCCCATGGTGGTGGTGATCCTTTCGGTATTTTTGGCTTCAGGGAATGCTCAGCTACCGCTGGTGGACATGAGTTGTAGACAGCCAGGTCAAGACCATGGGTTCCCCTTTCTTTGTTGTGGTGAGGCTAGCTGCTCTGATTTGATATGGGGCGGTAAGTGTGTCTAGCTAATTGGTACCATTTGAAAAAGTACATTACAAGTTGATTACAATCATCTCAATTTATGAAAACCATGAAATATTAAAATACTAGCTTAGAAGTTCTCATCAATATAACATCTTAATGTTGTGAAAGCAAAAGCAACATAAATACGCAAGAAAAAAACAAAACAAAACACAAATTAAACTGCCGTAATCAATGAACTCTCTTCTTCCGCCTATACAACACTTTTCTGCCAATCACCCCTAATCTACCTGTCTCTCCACCTTCTCTCTCTGACGCAGCCGTCAGTCTTAGCCTTCTCTCCTCCCTAGCCTTGTCTCCCCTTTCTCTCACCTCTCTTCCCACTCAATCCCAAGAGCATCCGTCACACTCACCTCTCACCCTCCTCTCTCTCCACTTCCCAACACCTTCCTCTCTCCCATGTGATATACCTTCTATACCATCCTGTCTTCGTCTCTCTTTTTCTGACACTCCCTTCAATCTTTTTCAAAACCTAGAAGAAAGTCCTCACTAACCGTATTCCCCTCTCTTTCTTTTTCTGTTCCCCTATTCCTCCCTCTCTCTGTCTGACTTCTCCTCTCTCCCTTCTCACTGCCTACCTACCTACCTACTTTGTTCCCTCAAACCTAAAAGAAAAGTCAAAAATCCCCAATCCGCGTCAATCTTCCCTCTCCTTATGGCGTGCACAATGAGGCGATTAAACCCATCGATCAAAGATCAAAAAATTTGATCTTTGATCCGGGGTAAGAACAGCGGGAGATGATCAGACGAGAAACTAGCATGTCGTTTGGTGGTAAGCGAGGTTCTATTCTCTAGCTTGGAAAAACGGACGAGACATTAACACTTCGCCTGGTACAAGCGAGATTGTGGTCTCCCGCCCGAAAAAAAAACATACAGGCGAGATCCCAAAACCTCGACCACTCCCCAAGCGGTATCCCACTATTTCGCCCGTGTTTTAAAATTTAGTATCTCACCCGTGATTTCAAATTTTAGACGGTATGTCAGCACCTCGCTTATGTGTGGGCGATCCTCTAGGGTATCGTCTGGTGAAGCGAAACTTTAGTATCTCGCTTGAGCTGGCGAAATGTAAACTCTTCGCCCGTATTTTTAAGCGAGATTCTGGGAAATCGTTCGGTTACAGGCGAGAGCTTATGATTTCGCACGACTATAATTTTTAGTCGTCGATCAACGACGAGATTTAATCTGGAACAGTGATTTTTCTCGACTAAATACCAAATATGATCGACGACTGTTGGTGATTTTCGACGACTATCGATTAACTTTAATCTTTGATCGTCATTATACTCGACGATTGCAGATGCTCTTATACTTCTATTTTCTATGTTGTCATATCCAAAGAAGTCTCCCTCACTCACGTGCTAATCCATCACCTCTTTACTCTCAACGTTTTTCAACCAATCACTTATTACCACGTCAAGCCTTCTTACCACCTTTTCCATATGTCACCAACTCCCTCTTCTCTTATTCACGTGCTAGGTTAACAGAACAAAACTGAAGACTAAGAGTGCTAGCCACGTCCGAGACTTAAAAGGAAGTCTAACAGTCACTTCATTTCACTACATTTCACCACCGGTACCCAGGATCTAACACGTCTCTTACTCCCTCTCAACTCTAGAAAGTTCACCAACTAGCCCTTTTAGCCATATTTAGTTTATAGCTTCGGATTTTATGCGAACTACCTATAAAATAATAAAATGGTAAAATTAATACAATTGCGAGTACTAAAAAATATAAATTAAACGGTAAATATGTATAAATTATGCCCATATCAGACGCTTATCCCTACTCTCTCTCAGGCGCATATCCATGTCCTTTCTCTATCTGTCTGGACAACATATACGATCAAGTTGATGAATTTAATCAATATTCATCACTACACAAAATCATCAGAACAACACTGGCACACAACAATCTTCCCAGATGTTCTATGATTTTTACATAAAATCTCTTAGGCTCCTAGATGGATTGCCCACTAGTATAGAACAATTTGAGTATTATTTTCGGGTGCTATATTCCACAAGATGAATCCCCAAAAATTACCTATGTTAATATTCATGTTCAAATTAGGCAATATTAACCTATATATATATAATTAAAATGCCACAACTGTGCTTAAATTAAAATGTCAAAATATGATAAACACAATTTCATAGCCTCTACTGGCCAAAATCCCACCTCGATCACATTAATCCTTTGCTTAAAGAGACAACTAATGTGAGTAGGGAAAGAATTCAATTTAAAGGGTCTTTGAGCAGTAACACTAATAAATGTGTCAAAAAGTGTGACAACGTATTTTCAAACCCTAATTAGGGTTTGAAAACAAAATTTGCAACACTAATAAAGATGCAAAAAGCGTGTCAAAAACGTTCAAACCCTAAATAGGGTTTGAATACAACACTTGCAAACGTTACAAAAAGTGTGACAAAAGGTATCTTTTAAACTTAATTAGGGTTTGAAAACAGTTTTGCAACATTTACAAACGTTGCAAAAGTGTGTCAAAGAACTTCAAACCCTAATTTTTGCACACGTATTGCCCTATTGCTCGTGTGTCTTGCCTCTCAAAGTCAAGTTTGCACACCTACTCAAAACAAGGCGTGGACATCATGCTTCTCTCTAAAAATTCTGAAGTTTACTCTTTTGCCCTCAACATGTGAGGATGAGCACAACAGTAAAACATGAGCTTCTAGCCTTCTGGCCAGACTCTTTCAAACCCTAATTTTTAAAAAGAGGGGGAGACGTCTTTACCTCTCTTGCTTCCAATGTGTATGCTAGTCAAGCAGCTAAGCCTACACGACTACTATCAAGACAAGACTTCAAAAATAAAATCAAGTTCACACGACTTGTCTTTCTTGTCAAAATTGACAAATTTACTCTTTTACCCTCGACATGTGAGGCTGAGTTAAAAAGAGTAAAATATGAGTGTCTTGCTTCTGGTTAGAAAACGTGAGACTCTTGCTTGAGGACCCAAAAGCTTGGCGCTCCTCCTTTCTCTTTCACTTGAAGACCTGGACGCTCCTTCTCCCTTCATGTGAGGACCAAAACTTGGTCTCTTCCTTTCCTTTTCACGTGAAAACCAAAGTTTGGTCTCCTCTTCTTCCTTTCACGCCTTAACTTGACAAATTAGGGTTTTGACAAAAAACCTAAGCTACACTAAGCCTCACAAATAGATAATTCGTATAAGGCTTTACATACAATTTTTCATGATCGACAGTATACACTTATTGTTAGAAAATAAACATGTCAATGCAAAATTGACCAAGATGGACTCACTATTCCATATTCATCAATAAATATGTATTTCTAGTTTGCTAGACTCATAAGCTACTCAAGTAAAACGTATCTATTTTATTCTAGTATGCTAGACTCATCAGCTAGTCAAGCAAGACATATTTATTTTATTCTGCTAGACTCACTAGTCAAGTCAAGCAAGACAGACTCATCATCTAGTCATGTAAGATGAGTCTTCAGTAAAGAGACCCATTGAGCAGGTCTTAATCGACTCAACGTCAGTAGTGTTTAATACTACAAATATTACACGAGATATCAAATGTCACAAATGGGAGAATACTATTTAGGGTTTTGGTATGGCGGTCTACGGCATGTGGTGCAATACTGCATACAGTAAAGAGAAGTTCTGAAAAGATCATAGCAGTTGAGTAGAGGAGTGGTGAGTTCAGTAACCAACTATTCAACCGAAATTGAAGTGGAGAGCAGTTGTCAACACCTTCTACACTTTTACCATTTCACCATTACTCAACCATCGACAGTTTCTTCCAGAAAAGAGGTCGAGCGGTTACAATAGCTATGATACAAATAGATGTTCAATCTATTGAACAAAGAGACAAGTTTTCAAGTTCTCACACGACAACAAATTTATAACAACTGAACAAGTCTAAACACATAACAATTCAAATTGATCAACCTTGATCTTTAAAACTTCTCAAACAAAATATTTTGTTCATAGCTATTCATACCAACTACATCCAACAAAGTCTGATACTCTGACCTCATTCTTCTCTTGCTTCCCTCTCTAAGACCAACCCTTCTCCTCCTCACTTTGTGATTGAAGCAAAACTGGAACGGCCATTGCTTGGTTTAGGCCTGGATTATACAGATTGATCTCTCGAACCTAAACAAAGTACTTCAACAATACAAATATTTAAGGATTGACGAATTATCACCTGCTTACCCCACCTTTTATAAATTAGTCTTCAATTCGTTTTTCTGCACAAATATTAAGATAAATCAATTATAAATGAAGATGTTGTGACTAATATAATGAAAGGAGCATGAAGACCAACTACACACTGCGGTCTACAGTCATTATCCTCCAGCCCGTCCATCATTTCTGTTAAAGCTTGATTTCATCAAGCCCCAAAGAGAGGGTGTATTTCATCCAAGTGAAAAGATTTTCGTATAAAATAATAGTTACCATCTTTCCACACCATCAGTACAGTAAAACTAAATACTAAACACAGAGCTCGACGTGGGGAGAAGGCACTCACTTTGGGAATTTATTACTTAAAAATCTAAAGCCTCTACTTCCAAGAACTACAACCGTTGAACACACAAGTTGCGGTTATAAAGTGTATCTAGGACCCGAACTGAACTAGTAGCACTCAACATATATATCATTTTATTTGTTTCTTTTCGACACATCATATTGAACCATGCCGAAACAGTAAAAGATGTGGATAATAGAATTAGATGTGAAACATGAAAGTATAGGTAGAGTTTGGATACCTAGAATTCGATTTTTAACAATATATGAAGACCCATTGTAAGAAAGTGTAAGGTTATATGATCACATACTTGGAAGGGTATGTAAGCGTGTCTACCGTTAACAGGTCCAGTAATACAACCAGTAAACCCTGCCATCGCACCGTGATATAACAATGTGCGCAAGTAACGTGCAATACACATTGTAAGATGCATTTGAAGGAACAACACGGATCATGTATGTTGGATTTCCAAATAATAAGTGCACTGTCATCAATCATATTCGATAAAATTAAAACGCTAGAGCAGGAAGAACAAAGTCAAGTGGACGTGAGACTAACCTAAAAGTATCTTGGAGGCTTGAGGTGTTTGAAACAATATAAACCAACGAACTTGCAAATAAGACTCTTCTTGTTGTAAAGGAAATGGCACTACAAAATAACATTCTCATTTATTCATTCCCTTCCCATTGATCCACTTGGTTCTCCTCTCCAGCATCATAATATACTATGGAATCATAGAATAAACTTGTAAGAGGAGGACAGAAAAACTACTTCAGATGATAATGAATAGAAGGATTTTAACATTCTTATTTGTATCACAGAAGACTAGATAACATATCCATTTCTTTCTCTTCTTTTTTCTGATCGATAAGAATATAAGTTCCTTCTATCAGACCTTGACATTATCTAAGCCTGGACAAACATGAACAATCAATCCTAAAGTCACTACACTTTTTAGAAAGTCAACAAATGGTTCATAAATCTTAGATTTATGGATGTATTGTATAGACAAAATTCTTAGAAACATAATTTTAAAACTAAAACAGGTCAAGTATTATGCTAAACTAATTGACATTAATTTAACGAAATCAACCTTACCTACATCGGATTTGTTGGGGCGAATATAGAGTTGATTTCCACCGGCTTGAAACTTCTGAATTGTAGGACGAATCTTGATCCCATGTCAAACATCCTATCCCACCAACTGAAGCATATGCTTTACACGGACAATTGTTCAAGCATTTGTTTTCACAGGCATCCTTAATAAATTGAGTTTTTATTTGAGCTGAATATGGTAACTTGACCTCATCCAATTCCAAGAACCCATCTCCTCCCAGTTGCCCACCATTTTTCTCACACTGTAATTCATTTTTTTTACTGGAATGAGTACACCAACCTAAATAATTTAATATGTAAAACCTACAATAAAGGTTCAAACTTTTCTATAGTTACAACACAATTTGAGGCATTAATGATAGAAACAACAGTATTTGATCATCAACCCTACTCTTACCAAGATATCTCAAACGCCCACCACCAAAAACATAAAAGAACTATTGAAACACCGAATTGAAATAAATTATTTACTTCAGAAGCAATCATACCAAAACAAAATTAAAACCTACATACACAGAATTGGTATTCAAAAATAAGGACATACCCGTATATCTGCCAAGTTCCCCTTATATGATCAGTGGGCATAGACACAATGAAATACCTGCTCATCTATTGTTAATTAGGGTGAAAAAGATGAGCATGGTTAATTAAAATACTGCAGGTGTAGGGTTCCATACATACCCATTATTTAGAATGAAAGCCACTGATGTTAAACTATTGAGTTCCATATATACCCATAGTTTTACCTTATTAGGATGGATTGTTATAACATGAACAATTTAGTTGTATCATCTTGAGAAAGGGCTGGGTAAGGATAAATAGTATGTCGTTATTTTTATCATGGGAAGGTATCTAATTTGGAAGATAAATTGGACCTGAAGAATGGATTAAGATTTACCTGGAAATATGTCGTCCACCAAGAAAAGAACTGCAACATCAATTAAAACAGAGAATGAGATGAGCATAATTACCATTGAGAAAATCGTAAATGGCACGAGGTTTGATTAAACTGTTAAAATTCGGATAGTATTTTAGCCGAATTAGTTTGGCTAACGGCTAAGGGGTTTGGTTAACTGTTATAAACCTAGACAGATAAGTTTGTGGAATTGGATAGTATTTCAAATTGCATAAACAAAAATGAATCAAATTATTTACCCAAGTCATAATCTTCAAGTAAACCGTCCTCCTTAATGAAAATGATCACCTCTCGTCTAATTAAACATCTCCGATCATTCATTAATTTTTCACTATAAATATAAAAAAAATAAACATCAATTCAGAAAATAAAATCTATTTCTTTACTTTCTCTTCCTCGTATCAAAAAACGAAATTCTTCAACTTTTTATAATCAAATAACTAAAAAGAAAATAAAAGGAATGAGTAAAACATAAAAATATAAATAAATATCTAAAAGAAATTTGATAATTCTAATATATAAATAAAACAAAGAAAAGTAGCAATCCAAATTTTTGTCTGATTCAGAACTAATTAACCTCCACCTACGAATAAAAAAAAGTAAATTAGGTAAAAATCAGAACACGAATTAAAAGATATGCTGATTATGATTAAAATCAAATTAAATATAAAATAAATCATCATGAAAAAGATGCAAGACATCTATTAACACCTACAACGTCAAAGCACAACAAAAATCAATGAAAAATAATAACGAAATAAGTCGGAAAACCCAAAAACCCAAAAAAAACATGAAACAGAGTAATAATAATTAACAAACAAACCCTAAAAACCTAACATAACTACACAAATTAGAATAAAAAGAAGAAAACAGTGTTACCTTGTTGTGGATCAAAGTTGGGATTAGATTCATCATTGTTGGTATATATATTCTGCAAACAGAAAAACTTAAACATCACATTAGAAAGATAAAAACTAGGGCTGAACACGGTAACGGTTTTCCACGGAAACCCGCCAAAACCGAACCGAATAGCCCAAAACCGAACCGAACCATTTACTAATGGAACGGTTATGGAAAAAATTTGGAAAACCGGTAGTCCCGGTTTCGGTTTTGGGTTGGGGAAAAAACCGAACCGTTTACCATGGAAAACCGATTAATGAGAGCCGTTCATCTGTATTTTGATGGATCTAATCTAGACCCTAGATGTTTTGATATATAAGGAAGAAGAAGCCCTAATTTTCTTCTTCGCTTTCATTTCCCTAGGGTTTCTGTTCCTCTTCCGCCTCCACCAGGACCACCACTCCAGTGTTACTGCTCCATCACTAGATTCACTACCAGAAATGATTTCTGATTTCTAATACTAATACCATTAAGTTCAAGACTTTCTTTCTCATACGCAGAAGCAGAAGCAACTTCTGATCAGATCAGGTATGAATCGTATCAACTAATTTGCTGGGATATCTTCTTTGAGTTTAATGTTCTGTTGATTCTACTTCGTGAATGTCCTGACAATTCTCACCATCCTTTTTAACTCAAGTCATTCATGCAAATAAAAGGTTTTCTTACTCTTGATTTATCAAACCTAATGTGTACTAATGATGATTCATGTTTTATTAATCTTTTCAGGCATGAATCCCAACTTCTGGGTTTCTTTTTAATCCCAACTTCTGGGTTTGATTTTTCTGTTCACTGTTCACTGTTTTAGTAGTATTGGTGCATTAGTATTGTTCCTGTTTTAGACTTTTAGTATTGTTTCTGTTTTAGTTTTGTTCCTGTTTTAGTATCGTTCAATTTGTTCCTGTTTTAGTTCTAAACATGTTAGAATAGTTGTTCTATATTTTCTCCATTGTTGTGGGTTTCATGTTTTTGATCTTTATGTTCATCTTTATCACAGGTATGATGTATTGATGTTAGGGTACTTAGACTGCTATCTTGTTGGCACCATACTTCTTGCACCATATGTTCATCTTTATCACAGGTATCTTTATGTTCATCTTTATTGTTCCTGTTTTAGTTCTAACTTCTAAACATGTTTAGTTTGTGGATGTTGGCACCATAATTTTTAGGTTTGTGGATGTTGTAAGTTGTAAACATGTATAATTACTGAATTTGAGTTAGTTCTGTTGTTATACTGAATTTGGGTTTGATTTATTTATTTATTTATTTTTTGAATTTTAGGTTTCCAAACGGTTAACCGAAACCCGTTGGAAAAAAATCGAAACCGGGTGAAAACCGACTAAAACCGAACCGACGGTAACGGAACGGTTATAGAAATTTTTTGGACAAAACCGACCTTGCCGGTTTCGGTTTTGGTTTGGCACAAAACCGAACCGAAACCGGCCATGTACAGCCCTAATAAAAACGTAAAAGTCGGGATTAATGATTGATATAACGTGAGAGGGGTATTAAAAGGTAAGAAGAGATCTAAATCATCGAATTAGGGCTGAAAGACAGATCCCGGTCCTCCTTTATCCCCTCAAAACCCATCTCAACCACTCTTTATACGTCCTAAATGAATCTCAACCATCTTTTATAACCAAATTTTGTTTTATATTTTTGATTTTGTTTCCATGTAATCTACGTTTTTTAGATTTTATTTTTATTTTTTGATACAACGTTTTTTGGATTATTATTCCAATATATCTATCTATATGTCTATATTTAATGTTATTTTTTTAACAAAAATAACATTATATGTTTAAAATAAATGAAAGATATTTTCGTTGATTTTACTAATAAAAAAAGTTTCCACAAATTCAGGAAAGTTGTATTTTTTTAGCTTTGGATAAATAAAATATTTTTTGAAAATTTATATAAATATTCTAAATAAAGTTAAACATACCGTTTTTAAAACCACTTTTGAGATGGTCGCTCCAGATTTATCCAAACATTCAATGGTTCAAAATTTTATTAAATTGTGTAAACCCGATTGTTTGTGGGAAAAAATAAATTGAAGGCTAATTTAGGAAAAAGTGGGGTGAGCAGGTGATAATTTGTCAATCCTTAAACATTTGTACTGTTGAATTACTTTATTTTGATTTGAGAGATCAATCTGTACAATCCTGGCCTAAACCAAGCAATGGTCGTTCCAGTCTTACTTCAGTCACAAAATGGGAAGGAGAAGGGTTGGTCTTAGGGAGGAAAGCAAGAGAAGGTTGAGGTCAGAGTAGCAGACTATATTGGATGTAGTTGGTGTGAATAGCTATGAACAAATTCTTCGGTGTGAGAAGGTTGGATGATAAAAGTTGATCGACTTGAATTGTTCAGTTTTTGGACTTGTTCAGTTGTTGTAAACTTATTGTCGTGTAAAACTTGTTTTGTTCAATAAATTGAGAATCTATTTATATCATAGCTATTATAACCACTCAACCTCTTTTCTGGAAGAAAATATCGATGGTTGAGTAGTGGTTAAGTAGACAAGGTGTTGACATCTGCTCTCTACTTCGATTAAGGCTTAATAGTCAGTTATTCAACTTACCAATCATTTACCCAACAACTGCTCGATCTTTCCATAATTTCTCTTTAGTGGGTGATTGCTGCACTACATGTCGTAGACCGCCATACCAAAACCCTAATGAATATCCCCCCATTTATGACATTTGATGTCTCATATAATATTGTAGTATTAAGCAATGTCAAATCAATTGAGACCTACTCAATTGATCTCTTGACTAAAGACTTGTCTTGCTTGACTAGCTGATGAGTCTGTCTCACTTGACTAGACTGATGAGTCTGTCTCGCTTGACTAGACTGATGAGCCTAGCAGCTTGCTTGACTAGATGATGAGTCTAGCAGACTATAATAAAATAAATATGTCTTGCTCGACTAGCTGAGGAGTCTAGGAGACTAAAATAAAATAAATACGTATCTATTTGTGTACGAGGAGCAGTATGTCCATCTTAGTCAATTTTGTATTGATATGCTTATTTCGTAAAAACAAGTGTATGCTGCTGAGCATGAAAAAATTGTGTGTGAGGCCCCATACGAAAATATATGTCAGAGAGGCCTATCATAGATTAGGGTTTTGAAGCTTGTCAAAACCCTAATTTTCCAAGTTAAGAAAGTCTACGTGAAAAGTAGAGGGAAGAGTGCCAAATCAAAATATTCACGTGAATAAAGAGGGGAGAGCGCCAAACTTTTATCTTGAAGCAAGAGTCTCACGTTTTGCTCTCTGCACTCGACCTCCCACGTAAGGTAAAACAGTAAAACACTAAATTTTGGTAAGAAGCAAGACGTCAAAATTTTCAAGAAGCAAGACGCTCATATTTTACTCTTGCGCTCGGCCTCACATGTTGAGGGTAAAATAGTAAGATTGTCAAAAAAAATTGACAAGCAGCAAGTCGTGTGAACTTGGCTCTGTATTTGAAGACATGCGATTTTTTCCTTGTGAATAGTCATGCAAGCTTAGCTGCTCGGCTAAGACACACACATTGGAAGCAAGGAAGGTAGAGATGTATCCCTCTTTTTAAAAATTAGGGTTTGAAAGAGTTTGGCCAGAAGGCAAGAAGCTCATATTTTACTCTCGTGCTCAACCTGACATGTTGAGGGAAAAATAGTAAAATATCAAATTTTAGAGAGAGCATGATGTCCACGCTTGGCTTTTGAGTAGGCGTACAAGCATAGCCTGAGAAGCAAGACGCACAAACAATAGGTAAGGTGCGTTTGAAAAATTGGGGTTAAGCTCCCTTTTTTCGAAATTAGGGTTTGGAATACCTTTTGACATACTTTTACAACGTTTACAAGTGTTGCAAATTTATTTCAAACCCTAATTAGGGTTTGGAATACTTTTTGATACTTGCAACGTTAATTGTGAATTTATTTTCAAACCGTAATTAAGGTTTGAAATATTTTTTGACACATTTTTTACAACGTTATAAGTGTTGCGAATCTTTTTTTTCAAACCCTAATTAGGGTTTGAAAATACTTTGACACGCTTATAAGTGTTGCAAAGAGTTTCAAAACCCTAATTTGAATTCCTTTCACTCATTTGCATTAGTTGTCTCTGAGGTGGGAATTTTAGCTAGTAGAAGCTACGAAATTGTGTCTGTCACAATTTTGTCTTTAAACTTAAGCACAACTGTAGTACTTTAAGCAAATAAATCCATATATAGAGCTATATATAAGTGTTTTAATAAGTCAATATTGCTCAGTTGAACATGAATATTAACATGGATAATTTTTGGGAATTCAACTACGGAATATAATACCAAAATAACACTCAATTTTCTCTATACTAGTGGGCAATCTATTTAGGAGCTTGAGATTTTATGTTAAATCATAAAACATATGGGGATGTTGTAGTAAGCGTCAGTGTTGTATGATGATTTTATATAACAATGAATATTGATTAAATTCGTCAATTTGATCGTATATGTAGTTGGCCATACGTACAAAGAGAGGACATGGATAAGCGTCTACTTAAGAATTCTTTTACGAAATATTTAAAGTTTAGTATTTCTCAGACCCGAGTATTGAGATATTATTTACTATTTTATCTTTGTCAAAAACCCGCCATCTACATTAAGTTCCCTGCTTAGCGCGGAACGAGTAATGTTGCATGGTATGCACTAGATGGTGGCTTGTCAGACAAAAATAAAATAAAATAAAACTCTTATAGTTCAACAGTTAGATATTACCAGAGGGGTAGTAGTCATCTTGAACTTTTGAATAAGCAAAAAGGCCCTCTTGGATAGACAAGTAGAGACCCATAGCAAAGCAAGACTTGAAACTTGTCAGACAAGGTCTTTGGAATATTAGTTGGTTGTAGAGAGTGTTGAGTCAATGTTGTCGTCAGAACACTAAGATGAGTGTTGAGGCAGTGGTGCCTCAGAACACCGAGATGGGAGTTGAGGCAGTAGTGCCGTTGGAACATTAAGAGGAGTGTCGAGGTAGTGGTGTCTCAGAACATTAAGAGGTGTGTCGAGGCAGTGGTGCCGTCAGAACACTGAGAGGAGTGTTGAGGCAGTGTTTCTGTCAGAACACTAAGAGGAGTATCGAGGCAGTGGTGTCGTCAGAACACTGAGAGGATTATTGAGGCAGTAGTGCCGTCAAAACACTAAGAGGAGTGTCGAGGTAGTGGTGCCTCAGAACACTGAGATGAGTGTTAAGGAAGTAGTACCGTCAAAATACTAAGAGTAGTGTCGAGGCAGTGGTGCCTAAAAACACTAAGATGAGAGGCAGTAGTGCCGTCGGAACACTAAGAGGAATGTCGAGGCAGTGGTGCCGTCAGAACACTGAGAGGATTGTGGAGGCAGTAGTGTTGTCAGAAAATTAAGAAGAGTGTCGAGGCAGTGGTGCCGTCAGAACACTAAGAGGATGTTGAGGCAGTGGTGCCTTAGAATACTGAGATAAGTAGAATCCGAGCATTGATACATTATACACAAAAAGTTCAAGGAATCCAGTTATGGAGGTTCTGTGACTTGAGACAAGTTCAATATTGCTCAATGTGAGCCTTAATAATTATAAAACAACAGTAGGTCCATGCAACTCATCTAAGAGTTGGACATGGATGAGTTTAATATTACATTATTGATAAATAGACTTCAATAATTGAAGGTCTATATAGATACTGTGAATACAGTAATGGATCAATATTACTCGATATGAGTCTTATCATTGATGTGTATATATGGAACATATTCAAGGGATTCAGTTGCAAAATCGTTGCACCTAGAACAAGTTCGAGTTTGCTTTATAATAGTGGACAACCCATATAAAAGCTTGGTTTGAGTTGCTCTATACTAGTAGACCATCTATCTAGGATCTTTGTTATTCAAGAACAAGGTCAAGGAAGAGAATGGCACAAGAGTTTGTTCTGAATATTTTGTATAGCCCGAGAAATATGAGAGGAGACGCATCAAGAACCCATGTGATTCTGTGGACAAAGTCGTTCTATACTAGTGGGCAATCCATCTAAGAGATGGGGTATCCATCCAGGAACAAGAAAATGTTCTGGATGTATATTTTGTATAGTCATAAACATCTGGAAATGAATTGTAACCAGTACCGGTGGTATTCAGAGGACAATAACGCTCTATATTAGTTGGCAATCCATTTAGAAGTTGTCCAATCAATGTAAATTCAATATAGATATTATATTATATAAAGAGACATGGATGAGCGCCTGCCTTCAAATTTTTTGTAGAATACTGAAGTTCAATGTTTCTGAAACCCTTGTCAGAAACATATTATTTTACGATTTTAGAGTAAAATAAAAACAAATAAAAAGGCTTAGTTGTTAGATATTACCAAAAGTCTGGCAGTTAGCTTGAGATTCGAGTATCGTCATGTTGATAGGTATGTAAGCCAAGAACGATCGACATGGATGTATAGAGGCACAACAACATCATCAGGGATGCAGCATCATCAGTTTAAGCTTTTAACTATGACCATGCAAGTTCACATTGTTGTACATGCAAGAGAGGAGGCCACAGCTTGGACGGATAAGTGAGAGTCCATGATGCGTGTCGTTTGCACACAAATTAATTAAGATATTTCCGACTAATACTAATAAGTAATATAAGGGTAGTAAGGATCGTTCCCACGAGGAGATGTGAATTGTTATTGTCTTTGACTTCTTATGTAACCAAGGGGGGATTGTAAATAAATAAACTAAAGTAAACTAATGAATGTAAAAGCAAAGTAAATAAAGATTAAGAACAAGGTGAGAAAATACTGGTTAGAGATTTCATCTTCTGTCACCGAAAAAGTTCTTCAATCGATTAGAGATAACGTTCAATCCTTCTCATATCAATAACCCCAAAGCATTCTATCGCAGGTTTACTCTGGCAAAACTCCTTGTATCATCAAAGGCGCAAAATACACTCTTTGAATCCTTCTCAATGAATAACTTGGCGCAAGAGCCAGTCAAGTTTAACCAATGAAAGCAATGGTCTTCGTGAGTTGAGGTCATTCTAACAAATCCGGCGCAAGAGCTACACTGATTTAACTTAGGTTAAGCTTCTACACATAATCGCATGGCAACATCTCGTCGTTAACAACTATGTTATGTTACTTGTGGTTAGAGTTCTTTGAAAATTTAGGATTTCAAACCATAGTCTATCTTTAGATATGAATACATGTCCATTCAATTTTCAACTTAAACGAACACATCTTCAATCATACATGACGATATAAACAGTAGAACATAAGCGATAAAAGAGATCATTAACATTAAAACTAACCATCCATATTGAGTTACATGTTTAGGACTTCCAACTACATCCCCAACGAATAAATGAAAGTTACCTACTCATGGATTTCTCAAAACCCATGAAAAATATACAAGAGCAGGGGGAGAAGAAGAAGAAAGTGTCATGGTTTTTCCCTAAAGGGGAAAACCCTAATTCGCACCAAAACTCTCTTGATTCTTGTGTTGTAGAAGATATGATATGATCCCATATATCCTAATTTTTATTAGAAGTGTCCCTTATATAGTATTTCAAAGTATAGAAGAACCCGTGCTCAAATCCCGATCAAAATAGGATCCAAAAATATCAAACCCATGCATAAAAGGGGAAAATTCGCAACAATTTGAGTCTAGTCGGACAAGTCTGGCCGACCACTGCTGCTTCTAGTCGACCGTTCCCGAGCGACCATAAAACCACTTTCTTCTGGATTTCAGTCGGCCAAGACTGGTCGACTATTCTTCTTCCTAGTCGTCCGAGTCCGGACTACTACCACCTTTCTTGGTTGATCGAATCTGGACTATTACAACTCCTTCTCTACCTTTTTTCCCATAACTTCTTCATACGAAGTCGAAACGACTTCATTTTTCATTGTTGGCTTCGTTTTCTAATTATCTTTGAATTGGAAAGAAGAAATCCTCAAGTTGAACAAGTTCCACTTCTTTTTGGATGATTCACCTAATAAGAGATATAAAACATAAAATTAATAATAATACAAGGTAATTCACATGAAATCTAGCAAATAGGCATAAGAAAATGATACTCAAAACATGTAAATTATGTACTTATCAAATTCCCACACACTTTTATTTTGCTAGTTCTCGAGCAAACTACAAATCTAAACTAACCTAAACTACTCCATTTCGTTGAGGATACAGTTACACTTAGCGAGTGTAACAAGCTTTTAAACCCCTAGGTGTCCTTAGTGGACGAGTTATAGTCTCGTGAGGGTTTACAAAAGGTATATCCATAAAACCTAACCTCCAACTTTCAAAAATTCCAGAGCACATGCATCCAAAGAGTTACAAGGATATAAAGTTTCTGCACACTAACAATAAGAAGTTATAAATATCAAAGAATATTATTATCATGCTTAACTCTTGAGTTAGGAGAAAACCACCATATGAAAGAATCCAGGTTCGTGAGGGATCGAATATTTTGACTTCTGCCTCACTAACAAGATTTTATGAATTTGCGCACAAAAAACGCACTTCATGGTTCTCATGTGTACAGACAGGAATGAAGATAAAAATCCTGCACACGTTGAATGGTGGGAAGGAAAACAACCTTCCAAATTATATGAAGATGTTATCCCATAGAAGGAAATCAACCACTATACAAGGATGAGAACGCTTACTTACCTTCTCACCTAATTCATAATCAGCACCACTCCTACAGCAAATAGAAACGTCTTTGGTTTTCGTCTTCAACTTCAACTATTGATGATAAACTTCTAAAACTTGTAGAACTTCGACAACGTAACTCTTTTCCTCAAATTCTTGTTGCTTGAAACTTTTTCATATATTTCTTCTTTCCCATGGCCGTAACTAATGAAATTAAAATGTATATATATATATATATATATATATAATTTTTATTTTAATTTTTTTCCTTTTTTAAAATTATTTTTTTATTGCTACAAAAAGATAACAACTACAAGAATAGTAAAATTGAAATTAACATGGCCATGGGGAAAGGACTTAAGCACCTGATTCACAACAACTTGTATTGCCTTGATATCACATAAACTTCAAAAACTCACATCTTTTACTTTTCTTTATTTTTCACTTTTTTTTGTCTTCACTTTTGATGCGAATTTTGCTCCTTTCTTTATTGTTGTCAAACCTTAACTGTATACAACTTTTGTTCGTGATTTTGATGATGCTCCGCTTATTGACGATGATGTGTTTTTATTGCTGCTAAACAAGATTACAAGATATAGTTAGCAATTCTAATGACACCCTCATAATTGATGAAATATCACTTAAGAATTAAAAAGTAGTGTTGAATTTGGTGCGAAGTTAGGTAGTTCATCATTCTCCCCGGAATTAGCACAAATGAAATATCCTAAACGGACAATTTAGACATGTACAAAGAATTGAAGGTTTGGTGCCACACTCATGGGTATTGAATGATCAGATTCTCTAATACTGTATTCTCTACCGACGGTATAAGTCATTTTTTGTCAGCTCTTGCCTCTCAACAACTAAGCAATCTGAATGTAGTTCTCTAATACTTTTAAGTTCAGTTATTTCGGTTAGAACTCTGTATGTAAACTTATTTAGAAGTATACTAAGTGACTATAAAATCTCTATAAGTTGGAAATTTAAATGCAAATATGTACAAAAAGTTTAAAAATTCTACCTACAAAAACGAATACTAAAATCTAAATGCTTAACCATTCTTCCACATTTAAACTTTACATTGTCCTCAATGTAAATTGATTCGTCCAAAGTAAAAGTCAAGGTGGGAAATCCAAAGAGATACAAAACCAATGGGTTGCCTCCCATTCATCACTTGGTTTAACATCCTCAGCTTGGCCTTCTGGTTATTGCCCGTAAACCGATAATCTGAAATTTTGGGGATCCGTCCAAATAACAATCTGCAATTCTAACAACAGATTCATACAAATGTTAGCATATGATAGTACTAGTGAAACCATTATTATAAAGAAGTTACCCCCACTCTTAGTCTTTTCTACACTTGGAAGTGTATATAGAACATTGAATTCGGGAACTTCTACAGGTTCCTCACAGTTGACCTGCATATTGTTATGATCAAGCAATGGTGGATACTTAGAAGAAAAATAATTCTTTAAAACCTTGGAAGCGCACAACTCAAATCCTAAGTGATGTATTTTCTTAAAAGTTGGGTTAACAACTTTTTGAGAACTACTTCGATTAGAGGAAGAGGATCAAAAGAAATAGACTCATGCAAAGCATTAGAAAAACCTTCCACTATCTCTTGTAGTACGGGATCCTCATTGTTTTTAAAGAACTTCAATGAATTATTTACCTCTTGTGTATTGTAGTCCTCTATAAAACTTTTTAACCAATCTTCGTCAGTTTCTACTTCAACCAAAATATCGGCATCAGCGTTATCATTATATTCCTTGGCAAGTGATAGGCCAAAAACCTATAGCCGCAATCGCATGACAACTAGAAAGTAGAAGCGGCAAGTACGGGTTTGTCCATGGATATTGATTATAATATTTCCAATTAATACCCTAATTATGTGCTAAAATAAATTATAGTGAATGAATTTATATGAATAAAATTGAGATAAGATAACTAAATAAAATTATTGATTATCAAAAAATGAGAAAAATCTAGGGTTTCGGATTGCACTACTTTTGATGTTTGTAAAACTAATTAATCACTACTTCAACTATTACTCTCAAATTACTCAAAACCTTATTGAACCCAATCTCATGTTTCAGAAGATTTATCGTTTTAAAACTTAATACTACAACTTTCGTTGTTATGCCAAAATCTAATTTTCCTTCGCTTATAAAAAATCAACAGCTTAAAGACTATTCAGAACAATTATTATGAAGCTTTTTTAAAAGAAGAGAAAATTATTAGTCAATAATAGCACAAATAGTAGAGTAAAATATGTCGAAGAAATAAAATTTTCAATTACTACACATCAAAAGATAGTTTCATGCCACACACTAGAAAAGAGAATTAGCTACTCATGGAGAAAAGAACGGAAGAAAATTTCTTAAACATTTAGATTTATTAATGTGAAAAAGGCTTAGAATTTCCTTGTCGATTTAACGATTGACCCAAAGCAAGAAGAACGGCTCTGGATGGTAGGTGAATAAGACTGCTCTCAGGCGTAGTTTAAGAACGAAAACTTTTATAGGTACTAAACTTCAGAAATGTTGTTGTTATTATTGAAAAAAAATTATTGCTAAAAGAATTGAATTCAAAGGAAAAGGCAACATAGTTAACGACAATTTTAATGTGTTGTTCTTCTTTATTCTCTCCGTAGGCTCCCCAATCCTTTCCCAACCTCTTCTATTTATACTAACCATCGAATCAACTCTGATATCGTATGGTCAAGTTCAATTAAATTAATGGGGCTTGATTTCAATCATTCTACTTCATCATGGCGACAACAAGGAAGAACTAGTGCCCCACCAAACCACTTAGAGAAACACAAAGAGTTGCAAAAACAAATATAGAACATGATATGGTAACGATTCCGAGATATGGTGACGACTATCATGTTATTTCTAATACCTGAGCTTTATCCTTTTATGAATAGACCATTTAGTTGGGTCCCTCAACTCCTATAACTAAGAAATTTATTTCCATCTACTTAGGATGGTTAGTGTCATCTTGAATTATTCACAAGCTTCTAAATTTTGGAGTTGCATTAAAAGTGTCTCTCTTACCCCCAAACTTAAATTGAACGTAGGCCTCGATGTTCTAAAGATAGTGAATAAAAGCATGAACAAAGAGAATTACCGAACAAAGTAAAAGAGATAGGGAAAGATATTACTAGCATTGTGTACCAAAAGCATAGCCTCCCATAGAGCGTTAAGTTAACGTCTTCATCCATACTTGGTTACCTTGCAGATTAGTCCTGATAGACATGATAATTCAATTCTGATTCTTCCACTGCATGAGTGGTCAACTCCAAAAATGGTTTCAACCGTTGACTGTTAACTTTGAAAGTTTTTCATTTCTTCGAATTTTCAACTTTTATTGAGCCCGACCACCGGGATCTTGACATAGTATGGGCCCGGCCACCGGGATCTTAACTTACTAGGAAAGAGATGTAAACGAGAATTGTACAAGAGAACTTTTTGACCAGGTTCAAATGACTTTTGAATAATCGATTTATCATGAATTTTTTTAGTTTTTTCCTTGTATATTTTCACCTTTTGGTAAGCCTCATTACAAATTTCTTCTAACTCATTGAGTTGAAGTCTACGGTTGTCACCAGCGGTTGGTAGGTCAAATTTTAGTCGTTTAATAACCCAATAAGCACGATGTTCTAATTTACAGGCAAATGGCAGGCTTTACCGAAGACAAGTCTATATGGAGACATCCCAAGAGGAGTCTTTTAAGCGGTTCGGTAAGCCTACAAAGCTTTTATTAAGCGCAAAGAACAGTCTTTTCGAGTGGGTTACAGTATTTTCCAAAATTTATTTTATTTGCCTATTAGACACTTTTACTTGGCCACAAGTTTGCGGGTGGAAAACTGTAGAAACCTTATGAATAATGGAGTATTTTTTCATGAGAGCTTAAAAGGAACGATTACAAAAATGGGGACCTCCATCACTAATAATTGATTGATGCATACCAAAACGAGAGAAAATATTCTCTCTAACAAACTTGATTACAACGTGGCGATCATTCGTCTTGGTATCTATAGCTTCAACCACTTGGACACGTAGTCGACAACTAGCAGAATATAAAAGTCGCCAAAAGTGTTAACAAAGGGACCCATAAAATTAATACCCCATACATAAAATATTTTTATTATCAAGATAGGATTCAGTGGCATCATATTACAGCGGGTCAACTTTTCTAATTTCTGACATTTTTCACAATTTTGACAAAATTTGTGGGCATCTTTGAATAAATACAACCAATAGAAACCAGACTGCAAGACCTTAGAAGTTGTTTTCTTTGCACTAAAATGACCCCCACAAGCTCCAGAATGACAGAAAGTGAGCACACTGGAGATTTCGTTATCAGGAATACAACGACGAGTGATCTAATCCGGTATTTGAATAAGTATGGATTATCCCAGAAAAAATGTTTGACCTCAGACAAGAAATTTACTTTATCCTATTTAGACCAATGCTCAGGCATTTGACTAGTTATCAAATAATTAACAATGTCGGTAAACCAGGGTAACTGAGAGATGGAAAACAATTGTTCATCGGGGAATGTGTCAAGGACTATTCTCTTATCATCTCTAGACTCAAAAAGGATACGAGAGAAACGATCGGCTAATAAATTTTCAGAACCCTTTTTATCACAAATCTCTATGGTAAATTCTTGTAACGGTAAAACACATCTAATCAGACGAGGCTTCGAGTCCTTCTTAGACAGAAGATACTTGAGCATGGCATGGTCAGAGTAGACTATAACCTTTGACCCAAGAAAGTATGATCTAAATTATCAAGTGCAAACACGACGGCCAATAATTCCTTCTCAGTGGTTGTGTAGTTTATCTGGGTATCGTTTAGGGTTTTACTAGCATAATAAATCAGAGAAGGTGCTTTATCATGTCGTTGGCCAAGGACAACACCAACCGCATAATCAGACGCATCACAGATGAGTTCAAATGGGATGTCCCAATTAGGTGGTCGGATGATATGGGCAGAAGTCAACAAAGATTTGAGCTTCTCAAAAGCTTTAACACAGGCTTCATCAAATACAAATGCTTTATCTTTAGCAAGTAGGTTTGACAGAGGTAAGGAAATCTTGCTAAAGTCTTTGATGAAATGACAATAAAACCCGGCATGACCAAGGAAAGATCTAATACCTGTTACATTCTTAAGATGCGTTAATTTAGAAATTAGGTCAACCTTGGCTATATCAACTTTTATTCCCTTAGCGGACACCATATTTCCTAACGTTATTCCATATTTAACCATAAAATGACACTTTTCCCAATTTAGGACTAAGTTCTTTTCTTTACAACGTTCTAGAACTAGTGTGAGGTGGTGAAAACATTCATCAAAAGAAGAACCAAAAACCAAAAAATCATCTATAAAGACCTAAAAAGCCGCTCCACCATGTCCGAGAGGATACTTAGCAGACAACGTTGGAATGTTGTGGGTACATTGCACAACCCGAAACGCATACGCCTGTAAGCAAAAGTACCAAATGGACGTGCGAAGGTCGTTTTCTCCTGGTCTTCTGGAGTTATGAGGATTTGGTTATACCCAGAGAATCCATCTAGAAAACAGTAATGGCTATGACCGCCTAATATTTCTAGCATTTGGTCAATGAATGGTAGCAGAAAATGGTCTTTCATAGTGACTGAATTCATCTTACGCAGTCTATACAAACTCTCCACCCAGTAGTAACCCGGGTGAGGATCAATTCATCGCTCTTATTCTTAACTACTGTAATCCCAGACTTCTTTGGGACAACCTGGACAGGGCTGACCCACTTACTATTAGATATGGGGTATATGATACTCGTATATAACAACTTGAGCACCTATGTGCGGAAAACATCTTTCATGTTGGGGTTCAATCGTCGCTGCATTTCTCGTGAAGTTTTGGCACCTTCCTTTAAGTACATTCGGTGCATACAGTCACCAGGACTAATACCTTTCAAATATGTTATGGTCCACCCAAGGGAATTCTTGTGTTCTCGGAGAACACTAACTAGTTTACTTTCCTGTTCAGGCTCGAAGTTAGAGGCAAGTATGGTAGGAAGAGTATTCTCATTACCTAGGAACACATATTTCAAAGTATCTGGTAACAACTTTAATTCAAGGGTGTGAGCTTTAACTAAATATGGGACGGGCTTATCTGTAGTAGGTGGAAGAGGTTTAGGTTTACATTGCCATTTTCTATAATCCAAAACTGGTGCAGACTCTACAACAGATTAACTTCTTCAAAATGACTATCCTCATCGTAGTAGGCTCCAAAATGGGCCAAGCAGGCCTCTAACGGATCATTAACATTATTGGTGCTAAAAGTGTTCTCAAATAGAGAATCAATCATGCAAACAACCTCATAGTGGTCATAGTCTAAAGGGGCTTGGAAGGCTTTAAAAATATACCAAGATTTTATGATTTCCAAAAGAAAATTCCACTTGGCTACCTTGACAATTGATTATAGCATTAGAAGTTACTAAGAACGGTCGACCTAGGATGATTGGAATGTGGATTTCTTGGTCTGAGATAGGTTGAGTTTCCAGAATCACAAAGTCAATTGGATATATAAAATTTTTCTACCTGAACCAAAATATCTTCAATAATTCCACATGGAATCTTGACTGACCTATCGGCTAATTGAATATTAATCCTAGTTGGTTTCATCTCACCTAGTCCAAGTTGTTCATATACCAAAAATAAAAAAAAAATCACACTAGCCCCAAGATCTAACAATGCATTTCCTATCCGTTGATTGCCTATAGTACAGGTAACAGTGGGATAACCAGGATCTTTGAATTTTATTTGTACTTTTGTGAAAGTATGAAACTAATTTGTTGGGTTAAGAACGCCTTTTTATGCACAATCATGTCTCGTTTGACCATACACATATCTTTTAGGAACTTGGCATAGATTGGCATATGTTTAATTGCATCTAACAGGGGAAGACTGATTTTAACCTGATTAAATATGTCTAGGATTTCAGCATAAATGCCATGTTTTTTCTTGGCAAGCCTTTGGGGAAATGGTGCGGGTGGTGTGAACACTCTCCATGAACATTTTCCTCACTTGGGCCCGCAACTTTCTCAGTACCATTAGTGCCTCTAGGAGTTTTGTCGACCTCAGACTCTTCCTCAGTTTGATTACTAAACTTAGGTTGCTCTATCGTGTTTTCTACAGTTTCACCATTTTTGAGGGTAATGAGTGCTTGAACGTGCTCAGTAGAACTACCTGACCCATTTACCTGGTGAACTCCTTTTGGATTTGGAGTCGGTTGGCTAGGAAATTTCCCATTCTCCCTATCATTTAGCTTGTTTGATAATTGACTTATCTGGGTCTTTAAGTTACTGATGGCTCGGTCAGTATTTTGTTGGTAACATTGACTAATCAAGGCAAAGTCATCGATCCTTTTCCCTATCATGTTAAAATCTAAGGCACTATTTCCAATAAAGAGTTTTAGACTTTCCTTTAGAGATAACACCTTTGAATCAACTGGGCTTAGTTCTTGGGCTTGAGTTGGGTTCCTAGGAAAACCTGGTGGTGGATTGCTAGATGGGCCACCCTGTTGAGTACCTTTAGATCAAGAGAAATTTGTGTTATGTCTCCAACTGGGGTTATAGATATTAGAGTATGGGTCAAACTTGGGTCGACCTTCATATTTATAGTTCATACCTCCATGCAAGACACTAACCTGGTCACGGGTAGTTTCATTTGGGTAAAATTCGGGCTTATTGTTATAGCCCATAACCTGACTCGATCCTTTTTGGCTTCTAATCTCTAAGGACTCTAGGCGCCTAAGAGTAAATGGTGAATTTTTGACAAGGGTTAAAATTGTAATTCACCCTTCTTCCTAGTTGCAAGAACATAGAAATATCCGCACATACTTGTGCCTATAGTTCTGACTTCACCTCAAAACATAAAATACTATATTCCTCCTTATATTCCGCAGGAGAATTGAGGATACAGTCTCTACAAAAGACTACAGGCATTCCATGCTAACAATATAGTCTATAATCTCTACATAATAAGTCTCAAGATCCTAGATGGATTGCCCACTAGTGTAGAGCAAACTTGAGTCTTCTCTGAACAAATACAAACATTCTAAACTGGCCTCATAGCATCCTCAATACTCACAACATTTATGCCACATCGAACTAGTCTCAAGTCGCATGAAATTCCACGGCTGAATTCCTTGAACTTGTCTCGAGTGCACATTGATGTTCTGGTAATATCGACCAAATTCGGGAATAACTAATACTTAAACCCCAAAATAACACTTTAGCTTAACGCTTCGTTCACAACAAACTCGTCTCAAATTGCCCCTATGAGCTTAAATGTGCTATCACGGTACTTTGCTTAAATATAAGCCACAAATAATGCGCCACTCCTCTCGGATGCGCCACAATTAATAAGTAATGTTATAAAAGACGCATTGAACTTCTCAGTTAGGCGAACCCTAGCCTTCTCTATTATCAGTGCCAAGTTAGCACTAGCAATTTGACTTAGCACCGCATTGACACCAAATAGCCAAATTAGCGCTAAAAGCGCCAACTTTCCTGACTCTAAACCCTAGCGCATGAGAAGTGCCAACTAACCTAAAATGTCTTAGATAACACATTTTAGCCTAATAAGGCCCTAGCCAACGTATCATCACCTTTGCACCTAAGCCCGAGCACCGAAGTGCTAACCCTAAATTCTAGCGCCAAATGGGCTATTTTTCTTGGCTAGCTCTAGCCTGACGCGCCCTCGAGCAACGACTAAGGATAATACGCCATAGCTCCTAGGAGTCGTGGCCTTATCCTTGGCGTACTTGAATTTCTAACACGTCGCTACCAAGTACCATACGCCCTAGCGGCCAAGCCAAACACGTCTCACAGCCAGCGCGTCCCAGCTGCCAAGGTCGATGCATCCTTAGTGGCCAAATGCGCCTCCAAAGCCGCAACGCTCATGGCCTCTTCTGCGATGCCCATGGCCTCCTCCACGTACCTAGCTACTTGGCGCCCTTGGCTAGCGCGTCCTAGGATGTCAGCGTCCATTGGCTAGCGCGTCCTAGGCTAGAAACATCCCTTGGCTAGTAGCGTCTGAGGCTGGTAGCGTCCCAGCTCCTTAGCGTCTTGGATTCCTCCACGTCCTAGCTATGGCGCATCCCTTTGCCATGATAGCCTTCGTTCCTCCGTGTTTCTAGTCTAGCACGCTCATGGAAAATACGCCTCCTAGTGCTAACACGTCTTTCTCATTCTCCATGGCGTCCCATACTTAGATGCCTCAAGGCATATGCGTCTCTAGCAAGGCCTATACTTCTCTAGCGCGCCCATGGTGGCCAATGCGTCCCTAGCGTCCTCCATGACTTAACCTCTAGCTCTAGCACGCCACTTGTCCTAATGCATTCATACTTTGCAATCTAGCCACAAATGCTTCAGCGCTAACACCTTATAGATAATTGTACTATTGAAGTGTTAACTTCAAACCTCCTTGACATTAGCTTCATATCCCTGGTACATTTAATATTTACTCGAAGTTATGCATATTGGTCTTACTCCTGAGACATTAGAACACTATCCTATTACATTAAAAGAGTTAGCACATTTTTATTTGCTCTAAGTAGCTAGTGTTAGCTTTTCTAGCTACTTTCCTCAGAAATACGCCTTTCTTCTCAATATAGGTCCCACATTGAGTCTTATACGAATTCTAATGGGTCTCCTTGCTTAAGGATCCCTCTACAACATTTGGCCTTAAATGCCTCTCAAACTTACGATAAGTCACTTCTGAGCTAATACTTAGTCATCAAATATGCCATGTTACTTTCAAACATGTACATGACCATTGAACTTCTCAGACTCGATAATAATCAGTCTGATTACCAACCCAGTGAGTCGCACAACTTCTCTCACTGACTTAGCAAGTCACTTGACTTGACTTGACTTGACTTAATCAAAACCATAGTGGCTTATGACTCCACTATTTCCACGAGATATCAAATACAACATGGGGGGATTCTCATTAAGGTATTGGTATGGCGGTCTACGGCAATCATGGGTGGTGAAACAACCCCCACATACAAGAAGGTAATAAAAAATGGGCGGTTAAAGAGCAGTTGGAGGATGATGAGTAGTGGTCAGACATGTCTTCCCTACTTTCCGGGCACCACCCCACTACAATCTCCACAATCATCACTTCTGCATCTCTCCCTAACTTCTACGACTTACGAGAAATCAGTGTATATCCTCTTCAAACTATAAATATATGATTCTCATTTATTCGAAACAAGACAGAACAAGACAACCACACAATCAGTCTGAAGAAACCAAAAACTTACAGAAATAACGATTCATCTAAGGAGAATCCATTCTTCTTCACACACTACTGATATTCATCATCCTTCTTTGCTTCCCTCCCCTAAGACCTACCCTAATCTTTTCCATCTTTGTAATCGAAGCAGGACGTGAACGGCCATTTCTTGGTTTAGGCTCGTCCTATTCAATCTTGATCTCTCGAACCTACTTGAAAGTACTATTTTGCAGTACATTTGTTTTCACACTAAAACACTAAGGATATATGAACCATTATCAACTCGATTGACCCTATGAATTGGGTTTATCCATATTTATGGTTCTCTCATTGAATCCCACTACCTAGTTTTCTCAGCTAACTCGATGAATGAGTCAAAATATTTATCAGGTTCCTGATGGGTAAACTCTCCATCACTCATTGTTTCTATCTGCATACGGGTTTCACTATCTAAGCCCTCATACAAGATTTGGGCCATATGGGATTTTTCAAAAACGTGATGCGGACACTGGTATAAAAATTCATTAAACCTTTCTATATAATCGTGTAGGTTTTCACCTAGTTTTTGCTTAAAGGTTTGAATAGACTGACGAACAACAATATTCTTATGGTGTGGGTAGAATTTATTAATAAAGGCCTCTACAAGGCCATCCCAATTGGTGATTGTTTTAGCGGGAATGAAATGATACAACTCTTTGGGCTTCTCATCAATGGAAAAAGGAAACAAACGCAACCTAAGTACATATACCGATACATTTGGATAACTCATGGTCCCACAAATCATTTCAAAGTCTCTAACGTGGGTATAGGGATTCTCGTTTTCTAACCCCCTAAATATAGAAAGCATGTTGATTGTTCCAGGCTTGATATCGAATTTTCCATTAGAAACGAGTAAACCTACCCTAGATTCACATACTACTCTAGAAGGGTTCATACGGTGCCTTAGGGTTTTGTTTACCTGGTTTTCATTACTGTTGTCACCCATTGCAGAAAATAAAGATGTACCACCAACAAACGTGCTAGGAGTCGGACTCAAACAATACAAATTGTTTTCTTCAAGTCTATTTCCTACATGTATCCAACGAGGCATACACAAGCAAAAGTACTACTATTTGACAATAATTGTGCACATGCAAATGCAGGGTTCACTAATTTAGTTAAGCTTGGGTTACCTTAACAGAATATACCTACATTCAAAGACTAGTCAAATGTATAAGGTTAAGGCTTGTGGACTTTCAGCTGGTAACTCCCATAAGGCCACGACACGGGTTAAGCTTACTTATCCACGGGTTTTCCTAAAATCGGTTATCTGACGAAGGTGCAAAATGGTGTGTGCAAACGTTTCTTTTGTATAATAATAATAAAAAATAAAATATACACAATCACACTAAAAAGGAAATAAAATCTAAAAATAGAAATTAATGAAGTTGGTTTTTACTAACCTTTATGGTAGGCAATTTTCCATAAAATTTTGTAAGAATATTACCTACACAACAAAGACAAGAAATACCCAAATAAAATCTAGAAAAAAAAAATAAAAATAAAAATAAAAATAAAATAAAATTTCTAAGATAACTAGCCTAATAACATAAAATTGAAAATTAACTAAAAATATTATTTAATCCCCGGGAGCGACGCCAAAAATTGATAGGCCAAAAACCTGTAGCCGCAATCGCACGACAACTACAAAGTAGAAGCGGCAAGTACGGGTTTGTCCATGGAGACTGATTATATATTTCCAATTAATACCCTAATTATGTGCTAAAATAAATTGTAGTGAATGAATTTTTATGAATTAAATTGAATAAGATAACTAAATAAAATTATTGATTATCAAAAAATGAGAAAAATCTAGGATTTCGGATTCCACTACTTTTGATGTTTGTAAAACTATTTAACCACTACTTCAACTATTACTCTCAAATTACTCAAAACCTTACTGAACCCAATCTCATATTTCAGACGATTTATCGTTTTAAAACTTAATACTACAACTTTCGTTGTTATGTCAAAAATCTAATTTTCCTTCGCTTATAAAAAATCAACAGCCTAAAAACTATTCAGAGCAATTATTATGAAGCTTTTATAAAAGAGAAAATTATTAGTCAATAATAGCACAAATAGTAGAGTAAAATATGTCGAAGAAATAAAAATTTAATTATTACACATCAAAAGATAGTTTCCTCCTACACCCTAGAAAAGAGGATTAGTTACTCATGAAGCAAAAAATGAGAGAAAATTGATTAAACATTTAGATTTATTAATGTGAAAAAGGCTTACAATTTCCTTGTCGATTTAACGAATGATCCAAAGCAAGAAGAACGGCTCTGGATGGTAGCTGAATAAGACTGCTCTCAGACGCAGTTTAAGAACGACAACTTTTATAGGTACTAAACTTCAGAAAATGTTGTTGTTACTGTTGAAAAAAACCGTTGCTGAAAGAATTGAATTCAAAGGAAAAGGCAATACAGTGAACGACAGTTTTACTGTGTTGTATCTTCTTCTTCCTCTTCTCTCTGAAAGTGAAGAACTCTTTGATCTCACGAACTGATTTTATTTTTTTCTTCTCTATTCTCTCCGTAGGCTCCCCCAATCCTTTCCACTCTCTTTTATTATACTAAACCATCGAATCAACTCCAATCTCGCAATAACTTCTCATAAATCTTCGCTTTCATTGAGAATGATTCCAGTAGATTTTATCATATCTCGGATATATCTTTTTTTCTTTTTCTTTTCTTTTTTTTAAGAACTTGATCTGATTTTATTCTCTACAAAATACTCGGTGATCTGTTGCTTCATTCAAACTCGTTGTTGCCAATTAAGGGACTTGAGAATATTCAGTTGAGTGATTAAGGAGATAAAACCTCCCTTGTATCAACTTCCGAGTAAATCTTGTTTCCTTTTTTCACGTAACTAACCTTTTTTTTGTTTTTCTTTTTCTCAAGAGATATTTTGTATTGTGGTCGAGTACAACTTGCAAGAATATCTTTATCTTAATACTTGAAGATTTCCTCCAATATCTCGACAAGTATCTTCACAGTTTTGGAAAGGAAGAATTCCTGCCAAAACTGATTTGAATTCAAAAGAGAGAGGGCTTTAACATTTGAGTGGGTACGTTTGACACTTTTGATGGTGCTTTTAACACTTTTCCAGCCATTTTTTCCGCAATTGTTATTTCCATAAAGATACCTAAAAACATAATAAAATAATAATATTATTACATAAATTGAAACTAAAAATACAAATATGAGATCAAATTAAGATGCATAAACGTGTCTATCAGCAATCTCAATTGTGTCTTCCACGATATTATTCAACCTAGCCTCATTCTCAAGTATTTCATCATCATCGATATCAGACTCTTCGACAGAATCTTCATCGACCTCATATTCCCCATTAGCAAAATGTCGTTTCAATTCCATACGTATGGTACTACTAATCCCTTGGAGAATTTATTTTGGTGCTCCGTTGTCTTCCAGTTGATATAATTTCTCTGAGAGTTCTTATGTTTACACATTTTCCAACACTACTTACAATAGGATCACTACACCACGACTCTTCCCGTTTAATAGGTGAATAATCATAAATACGATCATGAGTTGGGTAAGGTGTATTGTTGTAAGATTCAGTTGGTGCAACGTTCTCTCTATTAAGTGTTGGATCAGGTCGGTCTAATATCTGTTGCATGTCCTTTAATTGATCTAAATCTACATACAACTTGAGTGGAGCCAATTAGAAGTATAATTGTCTCACCTTCTTTGTGGTTGTTGACCTGCATACCCATCATATGGTTGTTGCTATGTACGAAAATCACCAAAACATTCCATAGGGCATTGACCAAAACCAAAGGATAAATTCTGATTGTATCCCATGGTAGGTTGGAAGTTATTGAATATTGAGAATTATAACCAAGCTGATTACCATCATAATATGCCTGATTTTATGCATCATACATGTCATTTCCGTAAGGAAACATGATGACACACAAGAAAATAGGGGGGATCTAACTAAAAATCTAAAAACAAAAATAAAGTGATATATACAACCTGTTTTTAGAATCTACCTTCCACTTTAAACGGATGACGAATTCCACCAACGAATTGTTTCCATCACGAAAACCTAAAACCTGAAAAACACTAAGAGAAAAATATAAAATAGAACTAAAAAAAAATCTCAAACAAAAACAATTGTTACTGCTTCCCGACAGCGGCGCCAAAATTTGGTGCATGTCTTTTACGCACAAATTAATTAAGATATTTCCCACTAATACTAATAAGTAATATAACGGTAGTAAGGATCGTTCCCACGAGGAGCTGAAATTGTCATTTGTCTTTGACTTCTTATGTAACCAAGGGGGATTGTAAATAATTAAACTGAAGTAAACTAATAAATGTAAAAGCAAAGTAAATAAAGATTAAGATCAAGGTGAGAAAATACTGGTTAAAGATTTCATCTTCCGTCACCAAACAAGTTCTTCAATCAATTAGAGATAACGTTCAATCCTTCTCATACCAATAATCTTAAAGCATCCTATCGCAGGTTTACTTCGACAAAACTCCTTGTATCATCAAAGACGCAAGATCCACTCTTTGAATCCTTCTCAATGAATAACTTGGCGCAAGAGCCACTCAAGTTTAACCCAATGAAAGAAATGGTCTTCGTGAGTTGAGGTTATTCTAAGAAATCTGGCGCAAGAACCACACGGATTTAACTTAGGTTAAGTTTCTACACATAATCGCATGGCAACATCCCGTCGTTAACAACTATGTTATGCTACTTGTTATTAGAGTTCTTCGACAATTCTAGATCTCAAACCCTAGTCTAGCTTTAGATATGAATACATGTTCATCCAATTTGCAACTTAAATGAACACATCTTCAATCATACAAGACGATATAAACAGTAGAACATATGCGATAAAAAAGATCATTAACATTAAAACTAACCATCCATATTGAGTTACATGTCTAGGAATTCCAACTACATCCCCAACCAATAAAAGAAAGTTACCTACTCATGGATTTCTCAAAACGCATGGACAATATACAAGAGAAGAGGGAGAAGAAAAAGAAAGTGTCACGGTTCTTTCTTAAAGGGGAAAACCCTAATTCGCTCCAAAACTCTCTTGATTCTTGTGTTGTAGAAGATATGATGTGATCCCAGATTTCCTAATTTTTATTAGAAGTGTCCCTTATATAGTATTTCAAAGTATATAAGTACACGTGCTCAAATCCCGGTCAAAATAAGATCCAAAAATATCAAACCCGTGCATAGAAGAGAAAATTCGCAACAATTTGACTATAGTCGGACAAGTCTGACCGACCACAACTGCTTTTAGTCGGCCGTTCCCGAGCGACCAGAAGACCACTTTCTAATGGATTTCAGTCGGCAAGTGTAGTTGACTATTCTTCTTCCTATCATCCGAGTCTGGACTACTACGACCCTTCCTGGTCGACCGAGTCTGGACTACTGTAACTCTTTCTCTATATTTTTACCCATAACTTCTTCATACGAAGTCGAAACGACTTCATTCTTTCGTTGTTGGCTTTCTTTTCTCGTTCTCTTCGACTTGGTGATAAAAATCCTCAATTTGAACAAGTTCCACTTATTTTTGGATGATTCACCTACCATGAGACATAAAACATAAAAGTAATGATAATACAAGGTAATTCACATGAAATCTAGCAAATAAGCATAAGAAAATGATGCTCAAAACATGTAAATTATGTACTTATAAAAATTCCCCATACTTTCCTTTTGTTAGTCCTCGATCAAACTACAAATATAAACTAACCTAAACTATAACAACTCTGTTTCGTTGAGGATACTGTTACACTTAGTGAGTGTAACAAGCCTTTAAACCCCTAGGTGTCCCTAGTAGACGAGTTATAGTCTCGTTAGGGTTTACAAGAGGTATACCCATAAAACCTAACCTCCAAATTTCAAAAATTCCATAGCACATGCATCCAAAGAGTTACGAAGATATAAAGTTTCTGCACACTAACAATAAGAAGTTAGAAGTATCAAAGAACATTATTCTCATACTTAACTCTTGAGTTAGGAGAAAAACATCATATGAAAGAATTCAGGTTCGAGAGCGATTGAATATTTTGACTTCTGCCTTACTAACAAGATTTTATGAATTTACAGTCAAAAAAGACGCACTTTATGGTTCTCATGTGTGCAAGCAGGAATGAAGATAGAAATCCTGCACACGTTGAATGGTGGGAAAGAAAAAAACCTTCTGAATTATATAAATATGTTATCCCATAGACGTGGGACGAAGTAACCCATTTTTTTCTCTGATGATCTCTAAGAAAGGAAATCAACCACTATGCAAGGATGGGAATGCTTACTTACCTTCTCACCCGATTCACAATCATCACCACTCCCACAACAAATAGAAACGTCTTTGGTCTTCGTCTTCAACTTCAACTATTGATGTTAAACTTCTAAAACCCCTAGAACTTCGAAAACGTAATTCTTTTCCTCAAATTCTTGTTGCTTGAAACTTCTTCATATATTTCTTCTTTCCCATGGCCGTAACTAATGAAATTAAAATTCATATATATATATTATTTTTATTATTTTCTTTTTTTTAAATTATTTTTTTATTGCTACAAAAAGATAACAACTACAAAAATAGTAAACTGAAATTAACATGGCCATGAGGAAAGGACTTAAGCACCTGATTTACAACAACTTTTATTGCCTTGATATCGCGTAAACTTCAAAAACTCATATCTTTTAATTTTCTTACTTTTTCACTTAGTTTTTTCTTCACTTTTGATGCGAATTTTGCTCCTCTTTTTATTCCTGTCAAACCTTAATTTTGTTCGTGATTTTTATGATGTTCCCTTGTTGACGATGATGTGTTTCTATTGCTGCTTTGTCGAGAGAATGGTGTCTACTGAAAACAAGATTATAAGATAGAGTTAGCAATTCTGATGACACCCTTATGATTGATGAAATATCACTCAAGAGATCAAAAAGTAGTGCTGAATTTGGTGCGAAGTTAGGTAGTTCATCATTCTCCCCAGAATTGGCACAGATGAAATATCCTAAGCGGACAATTTAAACATGTACAAAGAATTGAAGGTTTGGTGCCTCACTCATGGGTATTGAATGATCAGCTTCTCTAATATTGTATTCTCTACCGGCGGTATAAGTCCCTTTTTGTCAGATGTTGCCTCTCAACAACTAAGCAATCTGAATATAGTTCTCTAAATACTTCTAAGTTCAGTTATTTCGGTTAAAACTCCGTATGTGAACTTAGCTAGAAGTATACTAAGTGACTCTAAAATCTCTATAAGTTGGAAATTTAAATGCAAATATGTACAAAAAATTTAAAAATTTTACCTACAACAACGAATATTAAAATCTAAATGCTTAACCACTCTCCCACACTTAAACTTTACACTGTCCTCAATGTAAATTGATTCGTCCAAAGTAAAAGTCAAGGTGGGAAATCCTATAACATGATATGAAAAGATAAGAAAAGTAAAACTAAAAAGATAAAGATAGAAATACAAAAACCAATGGGTTTCCTACCATTCATCACTTGGTTTAACATCCTCATCCTGACCTTCTGGTTATTACCCGTAAACCAATAAACTGAAATTTTGGGGATCCTCCCAAATAACAATCTGTAATTCTAACAACAGATTCATACAAATGTTAGCATATGATAGTCCTAGTGAAACCATTATCATAAAGAAGTTACCCCCACACTTTAGTCCTTTCTACACTTGGAAGTGTATATAGAACATTGAATTCGGGAACTTCTACAGGTTCCTCACAGTTAACCTGCACATTGTTATAATCAAGCAATTCTAATGGTGGATACTTAGAAGCAAAATAATCGGTTAAAACTTTGGAAGCACACAAGTCCAATCCTAAGTGTTGTATTTTCTTAAAAGTTGAGTTAACAACTTTTTGAGAAACTACTTCGATTAGAGGAAGAGGATCAAAAGAAATAGACTCATGCAAAGCATTAGAAAAACCTTCCACTATCTCTTGTAGTACGGGATCCTCGTTATTCTTAAAAAACTCCAATGAATTATTTACCTCTTGTGTATTGTGGTCCTCTATCAAACTTTTTAACCAATCTTCGTCAGTTTCTACTTCAACCAAAATATCAGCATCAACGTTATCATTATATTCCTTGGCCAGTGATCGGCCAAAAACCTATAGCCGCAATCGCACGACAGCTACAAAGTAGAAGCGACAAGTACGGGTTTTTCCATGGAGATTGATTATAATATTTCCAATTAATAACCTAATTATGTGCTAAAATAAATTGTAGTTAATGAATTTTTATGAATAAAATTGAGATAAGATAACTAAATAAAATTATTGATAATAAAAAAATAAGAATAATCTAAGGTTTCGGATTCCACTACTTTTGATGTTTGTAAAACTAATTAATCACTACTTCAACTATTACTCTCAAATTACTCAACACCTTATTGAACCCAATCTCATGTTTCAGAAGATTTATCGTTTTAAAACTTAATACTACAACTTTAGTTGTTATGCCAAAATCTAATTTTCCTTCGCTTATAAAAAATCAAAAGCCTAAATACTATTCAAAAATATTATTATGAAGCTTTTTTTAAAGAAGAGAAAATTATTTGTTAATATTAGCACAAATAGTAAAGTAAATATGACGAAGAAATAAAATTATCAATTATTACACATCAAAATATAGTTCCCCCCACACACCCTAGAAAAGAGAATTAGCTACTCATGGAGAAAATAATGCGAGAAAATTTATTAAACATTTAGATTTATTACTGTGAAAAAGGCTTAAAATTCTCTTGTCGATTTAACGATTGACCCAAAGCAAGAAGAACGACTCTGGATGGTAGGTGAATAAGACTGCTCTCAGGCCCAGTTTAAGAACGACAACTTTTATAGGTACTAAAAATCATAAAATGTTGCTGTTACTATTGAAAAACAAATTGCTGCTGAAAGAATTGAATTCAAAGGAAAATGAAACACATTTAACGACAGTTTTACTATGTCGTATCTTCTTCTTCCTCTTCTCTCTAAAAGTGAAGAACTTTTTGATCTCACAAACTAATTTTATTTTTTTCTTCTCTATTCTCTCTGTAGGCTCCCCAACCTTTCCCTACCTCTTCTATTTATACTAAACCATCGAATCAACTCCAAATCTCGCAATAAATTCTTACCAATCTTCGCTTTCATTGAGAATGATTCTGGAAGATTTTATCATAACTCGAATATATCTTCTTCTTTTTTTTTAACTTGATCTGATTTTCTTTTCTACAAAATACTCGGTGATTTGTTGCATTCAAACTCGTTATTGCCAATTAAGGGACTTGAGAATATTCGATTTTGTGATTAAGGAGATAAAACCTCCTTTGTATCAACTCCCGAGTAAATCTGTTTCCTTTTTTTGTTTTTATTTCTTATTCTTTTTATCATGAGATATTTTATATTGTGGTCGAGTACAACTTGCAAGAATATCTTTGTCTTAATACTTGAAGATTTCCTCCAATATCTCGACATGTATCTTCATAGTTTTGGAACAAAAAAATTCTCGCCAAAAATGATTTGGATTCAAAAGAGAGAGGGTGCCTTCATTCAAAACCTGGGTTCCTTCAACAATTTCTTGGGTGCTTTTAACAATTTTTTAGCCGAATTTCTCTACAATTATTAATTCACAAAATACCTAAAAACGTAATAAAATAATAATATTAGTACATAAATTGAGAACTAAAAATATAAATATGATATCAAATTAAGACGCATAAAGGTGTCTATCAAATTAAGTCCCCGAGGAAATCTAATCTAGAAAATAAAATTCCTAACTCACTTTCGCAGGAATTGCGATTGCACTTAGCGTGTGCAACAAGCCTTTAAACCACTAGGTGGCCCTAGTGGATGAGTTTTGTCTCGCGAGGGTTTACTAGAGATATTCCCACAAAAACTTTACTCTAAACTCTAGCTACTTGTGAACGATTGAGGGTAGACACTAAACATGATATTTAGGTGGCTACAAAATTCTTTGGATATGGGAGGAATTAACCTGTTTTGAATCCAATTGCCGTACACGAGTTTGCACTCAGAGTACTACTCAGAAAGTCGTACAATGGACCATGATACTCGTAATCTAACAAACCACAATCACATGAATAGATTAAGAAGATGAATATGGAGATAGAAGTGTGCGCATGTTGACTAAGGTAAACTGTGTTTCCCA
Organism: Papaver californicum; assembly: GCA_023531435.1. Lineage (NCBI taxonomy): Eukaryota > Viridiplantae > Streptophyta > Magnoliopsida > Ranunculales > Papaveraceae > Papaver > Papaver californicum. The sequence continues at coordinate 31,944 of JAJJMC010008370.1, read as the reverse complement.
GAATATTTGTATGTCAGCGCCAAGATGAACTCCAATAGATTGAGATATGCACCCACTGGTCTGAATCTTAATTCTAGTATCAACTCAGTTGGTATATACAAAGGCCCCAGCGGTCGATTTATTGAATATATACAATTATTTTTTACTTTTTAATTAATTTATTTTATTTTTTCGACAACATGATTAGAATTTTTGAATCTAAGCGTATGCTCCTTGTCAGCAGATTACATGATAGTTCCCATGGATCATGCATTCCACGCTTGCTTGGGCGACGGAGACAGGGAGAACACGCACATATTGCTATCCAGGTGTCATTTTTTTTTTGGTCAAGTTCAATTAAACTAATAGGGCTTGATCTCAATCATTCTACTTCATCCTGGCGACAACAAAGCAATACTAGTGCCCCACAAAATCACTTAGAGAAAACAAAAGAGTTGCAAAAATAAAAACAGAACGTGATATGATGACGATTCCGAGATATGGTGACGACTATCATGTTATTTCTAACACCTGAGCTTTTTCCTTTTATGAATAAACCATTTAGTTGGGTCCCTCAACTCTTACAACTAAGAAATATGTTTCCATCTACTTAGGATGTTTAGTGTCATCCTGAATTGTTCACAAGTTTCTAAATTTTAGAGTTGCATTAAAAGTTTCTCCCTTACCCCCAAACTTAAATTGAACATAAGCGCAACTCCATTACCAAGAACAAATTGAACATCCATACTATAGGTGAGAACTAAACTTGCATCTATCTGAGTATCTTGCTTATGATATTTCATTAGACTATTGTATGACGAAAGATCAATATTGGATGTTGCATTGTACGTCCCACTTGTAACAGTTATCGCTAGTGGAGAGATCGAGAAGATAAACAACAAGAATTTAAGTAACCTATGAATATTTCAAGTAGGCAGCATCCTCAGCATAAAATAGGTGCAGTAAGCATGAAGTGACAATAACAACTGATATCGAACAGAGAAGTGGATTAGAGAGGTGGTGGCTTTGATAACACACGAAAAGTATGTGTGGATGGCAGCACTAACTTAATTGAATTGGAAATTTGTATATTGTTGAACTTAATGATCCAATTGACTCTGATTAAAATTGATGACTATATTGAGTCTTTAGGGAGTGAATGAACTTTATTCGAACTTTCCATCAATGATCTAATCCTTCGGATAATCAGTCTTTCAGAGGTGGTGGATCTTCTAATGTGTTGGAAGAGAATCCCCATGTCAATGACCAGTCCCCAAGTGTAGCTTACTTGGAATCCACTACTAGAATAGACATAACATTATTTGATGAGTTTACCACGTCTCTAAAAAAATCCTCTTGTACAGAATAAGAGAGATATCGCAGTCTCCCTGTATTTTAGTCGTTGCTAATGCGCTGTGGCTGAAGCAAGAATTTGGATGGAAGTTAGAGTTAAGTCGGCGTTGGCGTCGAGGCTATCAAGCAGTGTGAGATGAAGCGTACATGGTTGGCTCTGCACCTTATAGGTATTCGATCTGAGGGTTCACAACTAGATGTGGGATGTGGTTGTGCAATATAAGGATCTATTTGTTCTATAAGGTGAGGAGGCTGGCGTATCATTCATTAATATGAGAGAAAGAAATATGACTTGAGGTAGTTGTCTTCTAGCATAATGGACGATTGATGTAAGTATGTTATTTATTTTGTGAGTATCATTGACCATGATGATGTTGACAACAGCCTGCATCAATTAGTATCTCACCAAATTTTGTATCCTTGAGACAAATAGTGGTGAGAAGTCCCGAGTCACATATTTCTTTCCTCTCGCCCATCTGAGCAGGTTTAGGACATATTTTATTTTCAGAAGAGATAGTGGTGTGTCAGGCACAACATGGTTGAGAGCTGGAAAAGTGTTTCTATGTTACGTCTTCCAGCAGAAGCTCACACATGTGCTCTATTTTGGATTGAACTGTTTGATTGATAGGTTCCCCATACATGGTGAAACTCATGACAAGAGAGAGGATTTATGTGTACTCTTTCAGTCCCCAAATACAACTCTCCTGAGCTTTGTCATTTCTTGTTATGTTGATGGATATTAAATGGGAGGTAACTTGATGGTGTATCCTATATCCATACTTATAAGAGTTGGGGAAGTCATAAGAGACCATATGTTCACCTGGTTGTTGTTGACGTTGAGCGGTGTTGAGGCTGTCGTTAGTGCTGCTTGAATTTGGTTGACCTTCCTGTGATACTGAAGTTATAATTAGAGTTGGTGATGCGTGTTAGGGTTGTTCCTCTGGTGTTGCAGCTTTCTCTTTGGCATCCTTCAGTCACAACGCCTACAGATGGTTGAATGTTGTATCGCTTACTTGAGAGTCGTCTGTTAACACAACTATCACAGGATTCTTTTTCCTAGCAGGTCTCTCTCTCTCCATCAAAGCAGGTGTACTTGTAGTCGATTGCCTGAGTCTAGGCAAGAGTCTCTTGCATCAAGAGCACCACCGTTGGTAGTATCAAAATTGGCATTAAGAGTTAGTTATTGAATCTGACCTAGGATCAACCGCTTCTAAAACGGAGGAAAATTCAAGAAATTAAAAAATTGCAAATGAGAGATTGATCTCCCACTGTGGTCGCCAAAATATTTATGGGGAAAATAAATTGAAGGCTAATTTAGGAAAAATTATGGTGAGCAGGTGATAATTCATCAATCCTTAAACATTTGTACTGTTGAAGTACTTTATTTAGATTCGAGACATCAATCTGTACAATCCTGGTCTAAACCAAGCAATGGCCATTCCAGTCTTACTTAATTCACAAAATGGAAGGAGAAGGGTTGGTCTTAGTTAGGGAAGCAAGAGAAGGTTGAGGTCAGAGTATCAGACTATGTTGGATGTAGTTGGTGTAAACAGCTATGAACAAATTCTTCAGTGTGAGAAGGTTGAATGATCAAAGTTGATCGACTTGAATTGTTCTGCTTTTGGACTTGTTCAGTTGTTGTAAACTTGTTTTCGTGTAAAAACTTGTTTTGTTCAGTAGATTGAATCTATTTATATCATAGCTATTGTAACCACTCGACCTCTTTTCTGGAAAAAAACTATCGATGGTTAAGTAGTGGTGAAGTGGAGAAGATGTTGACAACTGCTCTCCACTTCGATTAAGGCTGAATAGTCAGTTATTCAACTTACCACTCCTCTACTCAATTGTTGCTCGTTCTTTCCAGAATTTCTTTTTAGTGGGTGCATTGTTGTACCACATGTCGTAGACTGCCAGACCAAAACTGTGACGGGACGGAATTTTTTGCTTCCAACAGGTCGAGTTTCGGCCCATTGGCAAGCTCAAACTTCCCGATACGTTACTCGAAAAACTGCTTCTAAACTGCTTTATAAGCCGACAAACATTATTTTATATAGGTGAGGAATGGCCAGTGCTAATGTTAGGGTAGCCGGATACCAGCCACCGTACAGCTAACGGTCTTCTGGGTTGCCACCCATAGATGGGAGCCAATTAAGGCCTGACTGCACACACCATATCATACGGGTGAGGGATGGCCACTGTCAATTTCAGGGTAGTCGGATACCAACCACCGTTACAGCTAACGGTCTCCCGGGTAGCCACCCGTAGGTGGGAGCCCCAATGGGCTTGACAACTCACGGTACTTGTTCAAGCTCAACCGACTATCTTTCTCAAATGATATGAACTGGAGCAGCAATCATCTCTTCACTAGGTAGTATGAACAACCAGTAGTGCAACTACCTCTTACCAATGATATATATATTGCCAATGTTGCAATCATCCCCGAATATATGGTATGAACTGCCGAGCAATAACCTACTCTTGTTCCGATTGTATAAGCAACCTTAAGCAGTTATGCTGAACTACAATACGGCTACCTACATACCCTATCTGTATATCGAAGGGATCAAGCACGACCGTAGTTCATCACTTTGATTAGATAGTATGAATTGCTTGCAGTAGGATCAACTATCTCTTTTTAGATGATAAAACTACTTTGCTTAACTAGCAACCATCTCATACTTAGATAATATAAACTGCTTATTATATAGTAACTATCTCTAACATTAGATGGTACGATAGTATGAATTGCATAGCAACAACTATCCCAAACTACATATTTTAGTCACTAACAATTACCAACCGAAAGGATAATCACCAACACCTGCTAAAAACAATATACATACAAAAATAAAGTACTACAACATTTTAATAGTACAAATATCATATTCAACATATTTAGCATAGAAACATATATTCTAGCGAGTTTAAATATATTTATATATCAAAGAGGGACAAATCCACTGCAAATCTTTAACCCGGTTAAATATTTATATAATGTTTGTGACCATTCTGCATATTCCCGTTGCAGCGGAGGTAGTATAACATCATTCGCGACAAGTTGGTTTCAGTTTTGTTATTGTGTCCGTAGTGACAGTCAGAATTTATGTATCTAAGTAAGCTATCAAAAAGCACGATAAAACTATATATAGAAGTCACAACTATGCGACACATCACTTATAATATAAACAAGTATAAATAGCAAGCAAACAGTTATAGACACAAATGTATACACAGGTTTCATTTAGCGGTTTACATTGTCATTCATTCTTCGAATTCCAACAACAATAATTTAATAGTTATACAGCCTAAACATATAGTCCCTCCGTTTCTAAATAATAGTCTTGTTTGGTTTAGCATAAAAATTAAGAAAACCAATCATTTGCAATCATTTTTTCATGTTTTTACTAATTTTTCTTTCTTGTTTTAAATGGTCCCTTCCATTAGATATTAGATAAAAAGAGGAGAGATAAGTGGTCCCTCCACAGGTAAATTAGTAAATTAATAACATATGACTTTCCTTAAATGGAAACAAGCATATCTTTTTGAAATACTCATTTATGGAAACCTTGCCTATGTTTTACAAATGAAGGGAGTATGATTAGAGATCCTTCTATTTCAAAGTATTATGTATATATCACCCAGCAGAGTCTCAAGGATATCATAACATCCGATCTTAAGAAACTAGTTAGCATTAACAATTCACATAATGATAGGTTTGTAAATAGTGGTAAATAAAGTTATCGTTCACTCGAACTTGTGAAGACTGAATTTTGATTTAATAAATTAATTTTTTAACTAGACTATACACAAATTATGAAAATGATATTCACAAATACTGAGGTTACGGATTTCACCATTAACCAATTAAAGTGATTCAAACTAATTAATATTCATGCAATTCTTACAATTAATTTGATTATAAAATATTGCAACAAGTAGATTTTCAAAATAACAATTGTATAACAAAAGCATGGAACATCTAAAACCTAAGCCAAAGCATGTACCATCTAACGAAATCACAACTGCTTAACAAAAATCATTAAATCAATTTTTAACCAAGGAAATTAATCATAAAAAAATTGCAAAATTAATTAAAATAGAAATATACCACTTTTATTTAAACAATGGCTTCCTCCGTCACCTCAGCGTATGGGGTTTAGCTCATCTTGCTCAAAGCATCCTCAAAAGTTTGGTACATAGCTCAAAGTGTTTGAAAATAATAAAAAATAATGAAAACAATGAGTTTGCAATGTTTATAAACGTTACAGACACACTATTACAGAGGGATAATTGTTTCCTGAAGATATACGCTGCAAATGAAGATATCTGTTGTAAAATTAAAAGCTTTAGCAACGGAATCTTCAAACTTTTTGCAATGGGATCTTCAAACTTTTCGCAACAGAATCTCCATCTTTTTCATCACGATCATGAGCAGAATTTCTGGATTTTTTATTTTCGCTCTCTGGCCTCACCAGACCCCCCCCCCCCCCCCCCAATCTCTCTTATCACTATATGACCCTCGACACTCTTTTATATACCCATAACATCTCCCGAATCCTCTCATTTAATCTTCACAGAATTCTCTTTTAAGAGAGAATAATATCCGGGAAAATCTTCTCTAGTTGTTTGTTGATTCGACCATGATTATCTTGATTTTTCTTTCCTGAACAGTAAAGCTAGTCCCTTACAAAATTCGAGAACAAAATCTCAATTAATATCTAATTTACTTCAAATCACCGAGAGAATAAAAGCTCTTCATTTTTCACGTAAATCTCACAAGATATGTTGATTCTTTCACGTATCTGTTGGTCATGCATAATCACACTTGATATGGCCATAATTCTCTCTGATTTTAATCCCAGAAATCACGTGAAAATCTCTTCCAATATCGATACAGTATATCTCTGTATTTAAAACAAATTTTTCCGCCCAAATGTTTTTGAACCGTGAAGAATAGGGGGTGCTCATATCCACTATTCGGGTGCCTTTATCAATTCTGGGTACCTTTAGTAGTTTTTCGAGCCAATTTTTCCAACAATGTTTATTTTTCAGAAATACCTATAAAAACATAAAAACACAATATTATTACAAAATTAGTTCTAACACTATAAAAGTCGAGAGCAAATTAGACACCTATAAAATACCCCCAAACTTATTATTTGCTAGTCCTCGAGCAAATTTAATCTAGAAAATCTTAACTCACTTTCGCAGGCATCGCGATTGCACTTAGCGTGTGTAACAAGCCTTTGAACCCCTAGGTGTCCCTAGTGGACGAGTTTTATCTCCTGAGGGCTTACAAGAGGTGTACCCACAAAACCTTTACTCCAAATTCTAGCTACATGTGAACGATTGAGTATAGACACTAAACAAACTATTTAGTTGGCATACTAAATTCTTCGCCTATAAGAATCATTACCCTATATGAGTCCAATTGATATACACGAGTTTTCACTCAGCGTACTAAAATTCATACAAGAATTCAAAACTCTACTTAAATAGTTGTTTAGCCACGATACTCAGAATCTATCAAAGTACAATCACATGGAAAGATTTAGAAGATGGATATAGACAAAATGAAGTTTGCACGTGTTGACTAAGATGAACGGTGTTTCCCATATCTGTCTGAAGGTCAGTGCCAGGATGAATGGATTGAGATACGCTCCCACTAGTCTTATTCCATAAACTAATATCGACTCAGCTGGTATGTACAAGGGCCCCAGCGGTCGATTTTATTGAAAATAAAACAATTATTTATTATTTTAAAATATACTGACAACATGATTGGATCAAATGAATCCAAGCGCATGCTCCTTATCAGCATCTTACATGATAGTTCTCATGGATCCGGCATTCCACGCTTGCTTAGGCGACGGAGACAGGGAGAACACACATATATTGCTATCAAAATGTCAATACTCGGTATTTTTTCTTTTCTTTTTTAAAAAAAATAAAAATAAAAAATAAAAATAAAAATAATAATGCTCTAAATAATACAATAATGGGGCTTGATCTCAAACACTCAACTTCATCCTAACATCGATAATAATTCGATATTGGTGCCCCACCAAATCACTTATAAAAAAACAAAAATTGCAAAAATAAAAACAGAAGGTGATATGGTCGAGATAGACTCCGAGATATGGTGACAACTATCATGTTATTTCTAACACATGAGATAGGCATCCTTTTATGAATAGACCATTTAACTATGCACACTAATTCCTGTAGAAAAAGAGCTAAGTTTCCATCTAGAATGATTAGTGTCATCCTGAATTGTTCACAAATTTTTAGACTTTTGAGTTTCATATTTCACTAAAAGTTTCTCCCTTACCCCCAAACTTAAATCTAACATTGTCCTCAATGTTCTAAAGATGAATTATTAAATATATGAACAAGGAGAAACTGTTACCAATTGAAGGAAAGGAAGATATTACCGTGTCGCACGAGCATGGGTTACCTCCCAAGAAGTGCTAAGTTTAAAGTCTTCAGCCAGACTAAGAAAGAATTAGTCACCTCATTAAATCATATAGCAATAGTCGGAACAACTATGGGTCATCTGAATAAAATAATATTATCCAGAATAGAAGAAAACAACATCAGACCCATAAAGTGAACAAACCAAGCACACCCTTATCTAGTTTTTTGTTTAAGATAACTATATCTAGTTGTGGTTCAGGTTCAGGCTCTATGAAAGGGTCTAGATAAATCTCTTTAGGCTGACTTTCCTCATAGGCAGGATCCAGAGGATCAGGTTGTAGAGTCTGGAATAACTCAAATAATAAACTCAAGGCACATAATAATAACCTGAATAATTGTGGATCCTCAAAGTCAATCAGATTTGACCCACACAGTTGACTACTCTTAAAATGGTGGTCATTCTTAAGCAAATGTGTCGATTCTAATTTCCTAAAGTAATTAGGTTTAGTATTAATAACTGGCACATTTGAAATTCAACTGTTCCCACATATGGAAAAAAATATTTTGGTGGGAAAACAAAGTCAATCTTGGTATTATTTCTTGGGTAGACCACATCAACCAGAGGATGGATTTCTAACAACTGAACTTCTTTTTGGACATGATTAGGTTCGGGAAACAGTTCTTGAAGATAGTCTCTTAATATAGTAGAGGCACAAACATCAAGTCCCAAGTGATGGACTTTTAAAAGAGTTAAAGGTAAAGCACAGGAAGAATGATAATCACCCCCAAACTTAGAATTTTGGGTGTATCTAGATAGACTAGTCATAATTTCTCTAATTTTTAGATCATCGGATTCCTGAAAATGGTCAATTGCTTCTTCTAAGTTATAATCAGGTGGTGCAGTCTCACTCATATTTAAGATTTCTACGAGTTTATCTTCTTCGTTTGAGACTATTGTCCCTGAATTGTTGGACTCTAAAACACTAGTCTCGGAATAGACTCGTTCCTTTAAACCATCGTCGTCTTCATAATAATGAAGAAATATTTCACCGTTTATAACAATGTTATCTCTAATTAAATACCTTCCTCTTGAATAGGTGAATAATCATTAATATTATTAGGATCAGAACTAGAGACATCATTATTATCGTGAAACTCAATTGTTGTGAGAATTTCCTCATCATTATGACTACGGATTTCAATTTCCTCATCAAAAGTATCCTCATTATAATAATATGAAGATGATTGAACCTTATCTAAATAAATAATGTCTTCTATTCTAACATCGTCCTCTAAATTAGGTAAATATTCATCATTCTTATCAAGGGTAAAAGTGGAAACATTGTATTAGAAATTAAGATCATTTTGAGCAATATTATTCTTTGCAGAAATGTCATTCATACTTAACATGAACCTATTTCTATCCTCAGCCATCTCCTTTATGATTCTTCTTGTATCCTCAGTCAACTCCTTTGTATTCTAACTCAACTCCTTGACGGAATTCTCTATAGAAACAACTAGATCATAAGGATTGCTAGGTCGTAACTGCTCGTGTGATTCTTCTAGAGGAGGAGTTGGACTACTAATTGTTTCCCCCATACTTAATGTGAACCTTCTTGTATCCTCAGACAACTCCTTGATGGAATTCTTTAGAGAAACAACTAGATCATAAAGATTGCTAGATCCTAACTGCTCGTGTGATTCTTCTAGAGGCATGATAGGTTCACTATAAGTACTAGATTGCACCTGCTCTCCAAGACAAAGAACTCGAATTTTACTCGTTTTCCCGTTCATATGACTGGTGCGCGTACGAATAGTAATTGGGGCCTCTATGGTATGAACCATAACCTTCAGAAGGTTGGTAGTGGTCCCAAGTACTATCCAAACTATGTTCATAGTAAGGGTAATGCCTGTTTTGGAACTCAGTCAGATATTTATTGTAATACCAGCTCGACATTTTCTAACAAAAATTTCCTAATAAATTTACAAAAAAAAAATCTAAGAAAAGAAATCCTAACAGGAAGGGGTTCTAAACATACACAAACAAGGCCGACTCAACCAAATCAAACCTACTGAATCTAGCAAACAAAAAGCATGATGGCTCCACTTAGATTGTTTCTAGACCAGCTTATATTCTTCCAAAAGGCAACTAGTTACAGTTTTAGCGAATCTCTCAGAATGATCCGAATTAGACTAAGTCGAATAGAAGCAGGATAAGCTCTAAGTAGCTTTGATAACCCTGCTTCTTTGGCAACTTTTCCTTGGGTTACAAGGCGGCTCTAATCAACTTAAAATAATCTTCCTGAACTTTAAGTTAGGCTAACAAAGTAACCAATATAGTCCTTTTGAATGATTTTCCAATAAGCTCGATACCCTATCGGTCTTCTTTTCTAGTCAAATTTTAAGGATTAGGTTCGCGTTAGGTAACGTGTTCCTAAGGTGGGCAAGAAGGAAACGGTGATGAAATCCGAGTCCTTATCTTATATGGCCAGTCCTTGCCCTTTACTAGAAAATAAACCGTATTCAATTCCTCAACATATATGCATACGAAGGAATACATTAAACCCACTTGCAGGGGATTCGTGGGTTGACCAGTCTTACCTCCCGTACCAGACGGGGGATGAATCGGTTGTAGTCTAGTAGGGCCACCAACTCATGTGTTAGTGTACGAACCCGAGGGGCCGAGACAATATCGTAATTGTCGTCCTTCCCTGTTGCAGTTTATATTTAAATACCCTTCTGTAGAGTTTAAAATAATAATAAAGTTCAAAGTCCAAAGTCCAAAGTCCAAAAATAAGAAAAACAGAAAAATACCTAAAATAATTATAAAAATAATAGTTAAACCCTAATACAGTTTCTAAAAAATAAAAACTAAAAACTAAAAAAAATAAAAAAATAAATCTAAAAATAAAATCTTCTTCACTCCTTTTGGAATCCTCTTTTCTTTCCTTCTTTGGTTCTACTTTCTTTTTATAGCACTTTCTCCTTTTCTTTTTAGTTTCGCTTCAAATCTGAAAAGAATAGAAAATACCAACGCGTAAAAATGAGAAATAAAATAAAACAAAAATAAATTCTAAATTAAACTAATTAACCTAAAAAAATAATCTAAAAACAAGTCCGCGTCAGCGGCGCCAAAAATTGATAGGTTTGTAAATAGTGGTAAATAAAGTTATCGTTCACTCGAATTTGTGAAGACTGAATTTTGATTTAATAAATTAATTTTTTAACTAGACTATACACAAATTATGAAAATGATATTCCCAAATACTGAGGTTACGGATTTCACCATTAACCAACTAAAGTGATTCAAACTAATTAATATTCATGCAATTCTTACATTTAATTTGATTCTAAAATATTGCAACAAGTTGATTTTCAAAATAACAATTGTATAACAAAAGCATGGAACATCTAAAACCTAAGCCGAAGCACATACCATCTAACGAAATCACAACTGTGTAACAAAAATCATTAAATCAGTTTTTAACCAAGGCAATTAATCATAAAAGAAATTGCAAAAATTAATTAAAATAGAAATATACCAATTTTATTGAAACAATGGCTTCCTCCGTCACCTCAGCATATGGGGTTTAGCTCATCTTGCTCAAAACACCCTCAAAAGTTTGGTACATAGCTCAAAGTGTTTGAAAATAATGAAATGAATGAAAATAATGAAAACAGTGAGTTTGCAACGTTTATAAACGTTACAGACGCACTATTACAGAGGGATAATTGTTTCCAGAAGATATATGTTTCAAATCAAGATATCTGTTGCAAAATTAAAAGCTTTAGCAACGGAATCTTCAAACTTTTCGCCACGGGATCTTCAAACTTTTCGCAACAGAATCTTCATCTACGATCATGAGCAGAATTTCTGGATTTCTGATTTTCGCTCTCTGGCCTCTCCAGACCCCCCCAATCTCTCTGATCACTCTATGACGCTCGACACTCTTTTATACACCCATAACATCTCCCAAATCCTCTCATTTAATCTTCACAGAATTCTCTTTTAAGAGAGAATAATATCCGGGAAAATCTTCTCTAGTTGTTTGTTGATTCGACCATGATTATCTTGATTTTTCTTTCCTGAACAGTGAAGTTATTCCCTTACAAGACTCGAGAACAAAATCTCAATTAATATCTAATTTACTTCAAATCACCGAGAGAATAAAAGCTCTTCATTTTTCATGTAAATCTCACAAGATATGTTTATTCTTTCACGTATCTTTTGGTCATGTATAATCACACTTGATATGGCCATAATTCTCTCTGATTTTAATCCCAATAATCACGTGAAAATCTCTTCCAAAATCGATACAGGATATCTCTGTATTTAAAACAAATTTTCCCGCCCAAATGGTTTTTGAACCGCGAAGAAGAGGGGGTGCTCATATCCACTATTCGGGTGCCTTTAGTAGTTTTTCGAGCCAATTTTTCCAACAATGTTTATTTTCCAGAAATACCTATAAATACATAAAAACACAATATTAGTACAAAATGGGTTCTAACACTATAAAAGTTGAGAGAAAATTAGAAACATAAATGTGTCTATCACATAACACCAATTAACTTAGTTAATGATCTTGTGCAATTTCAAAGTATTATATAGGATTACCTTATTAAATGGTACCAAATTAACTTCTAAGTTGGACCTTAATACCTTGATTATTAGAGAAATATGTACATCATTCCATTCATGACATCACACTTCACATAATTTACTAGAACACAGAACAACAGTCCTTAAAATAGGCATAAGTCACAATCTATGAGTTAGAACGGAACACTCGATATCAATTCTGACACGTTGTTCGGAGGACTACATTTCACTAGAAGACACCCAAAGCTAGATCAGACTCAAAATGGTTCGAAAACACATAAGAAAGTTTCCAGAAAATTATACAATAGTTCTACTTCAGAAATTTCAGTTTTGACCACCTGTATTAAAAAATTCCTACATGTTTCATTTGACTTGTCAGTTGTCATCCAAGCAAAATTATTTTTAGTTCTTTTCACTCACAATTATAAATAAGAGTATAGCAATAAGAACGAATTCGATCCACAGGGAGATATGGGTTGTTCATTTTATTTGAAAACTATTGTAGACATGGGGGATTTTGTTGTTCAGAAGTAGATTAAACTAAAACTTAAGCTAAAAGTGTTTAAGAAAATATTATAAGAGAAAGCTGGTTAAGGAATTCACTGTCCATCATTACACCTGCTATGCAATAAAACACCAATAACGTCATTCACTCTCTCATGTTACCAATAACCCTAAAGTATCCCCAATCGGTGTCAACACTTCGTTACGTCTCCACAGATCAACAATATTGCAATCGCTAATATATGAATTATTTTCTACTAAATAACCTAATGCTTTATCGCTAAAAGATTCAACTTGAAGAAAGTTTAAAACTCTGTGAGATGGGTTACTCATAGGCAATACAAATACAATTGTGGCATATTCAACTTAGGCATAGTTTTACTTGTGACTTCCTTCACAATTCACACCGCTAGTGATCACAAATTACTACTAGTTATTAGGGTTCTTGATAAAATTACCTAAGACTCCTAATTAGCTATAGAGAAGTTATTAAGATATTTAATTCGCGACTCAAACATACGAAATAACCAATCATATTATACGAACACAATCAAATAATTGTTATATGTAGTAAAACTTGAACGATATACAAGAAAGTGAATACCGAAACTAATGCATTAATTGAATAACATGTTCATGACTTTAGCTTACATCCATAACCAATAAGAAAGGTTTAGCTCATCATGGATTTCTCAAAATCCATGGAAAAATATAAGAAAACAAGTAAAGCAAACCTTAGAAATCGTGATGATCAATCGCAATTCCAAGTCCTAGCTCCTTGTTCTCTTTCTCTGTGCGTAAAAAGTAGTGTCAAGAAGATTTCTTAATGTCTTGGGAGTCTCCTTATATAGTACTCATGATATCTAGGGCTTAAACTCCTTCCGGGACTGGGTTTTCTACTTTTAAAAGTCCTATTTCACAACAAAGACTTTACCTACGGCTAGGTTTCCTCCCACGACCCAACCGTAGGTGAAACTGATATTTTTTCCAATTCCAGGGTCACTTATGGCTAGGTTTTTGGTTTTCCTGGCCGTAACAGAGCCTGGAACTCTTTTTCTTCCCTCACTGTTTTGGCCATAACTCCTTTATCTGACGTCCGATTAACCTCGTTCTTTTTGCGTTGGCTTCATATCTTCGTCCTATACAAGATAGTGTCTTCAAAATATTCATATATATTTATCATTTTTATGGATAGGTTAGTGAATTCCTAACCGTATGTGAATCTGTAACTCTTACTTCACCTCTCCATCTTGTCTACTGCTTGGTTGGAATAGTTTCCTAGCCGTAAATATGACCCTAGCCCGAATCTTACACACTTGGTTTCTTCTACAGCTAGTTTGAGTTGAATTCCTAGTCGTAACTCTGATATACATTTTAGCTCCCCAGTTCTACATCTAGGTCGAGGAAGATTTCTAATTGTAATCACTTGTGGAGTTTAGTCTTTTTCTTCGACTTGTTCTACGGCTAGGTTATAGGACTTTGCTAGCCATAAATGATTCTGGATTTTGGCTCCAAAAGTATATTTTCAACTCTAACTTCTCCATTGTGCCGGAATGAACTCCTTTCTTCTTCTTTGGTTGGTTAGTCCTCAAAATACCTAAAGAACTAAAAAAAAGTATCAAAGCATAATGAAATGAAAACTAACAAGATAGCAATGAATTAGATTATCAAACTAATGCAAATAATGCACCTATCAAATTCCCCCACACTTTCCTTTTGCTAGTCCTCGAGAAAACTATCTAAACTAAACTAAAATACAACAACTCCATTTTGTTGAGAATACTGTTAAACTTAACATGTGTAACAAGCCTTACACCTTTAGGTGTCCCTAGTGGACGAGTTATAGTCTCGTGAGGGTTTACAAGAGGTATACCCACAAAACTTTCCAATTTTCAAACATCCCAGAGCACATGCATCCGAAGAGCTACAAAGACATAAAGTTTCTGCACACTAACAATAAGAAGTTAGAAGTATAAAGAACACTATTCTCATGCTTAGCTCTTGAGTTAGAAGAAAACCACCATATGAAAGAATCCAGCCTCAATAGCGCCCGATTTAACATTCTGTCTCACCAATAGGATTTTATGAAATTGACGCTCAAAAGACGTACTTTATGGTTCTCTCATGTGTGCAGGCAGGAGTGAAGATAGAACTTCTGCACACATTAAATGGTGGGTAGGAAAAGGAACCTTCTGAATTATATGAAGATGTTATCCCATAAAACGTGGGACGAAAAAGAACCTTTTTTTTTGTTTTTATGATGATCTCTAAGAAAGGAAATCAACTACTATGTAAGGATAAGAACGCTTACTTACCTTCTCTCCCGATTCACAATCAGCACCACTCTCACATAATCCAATAGAAACATCTTAAGTCTTCAATTTTGGATGATGAACTCTTGAACTTCATAGAACCTTGACAATTGTAACTTTTTTCTTCAATTTCTTGTTGTTTGAAACTTCTTTATAGATTTATTCTTCCCCATGGCCTTATTGAATGAATATAAAAACAAATATACACTAAAATAAAATAAAACATTCTTTTTTTCTTCATATATATATATATATATATACTTTTTTCTTTGTTTTTTTTTCATCTTTTTTTTGAAGAACCCAAAATAAAATATAAACTGAAATTAAAATAAATAATGAAACTACTATGGCCGTGGGATAAGGACTTTACCACTTGATTCTTCACAACTTGTATTGTCTTGATATCATAAACTTCAAAACCTCTCATCTTTTGTTTTCTTTTGGTCTTGTACATAAGTCTTCAACATGTATTTATAATTCTACTATTTAACTTGTTGCTTCACTTTGAATATGAAATTTGCAATTTCTTGTACCATTGCTTGCAAACCTTGACTACATTCGACTTTCCTTCAAATTTTGATACTCCGCTTGCTGATGTTAATGGTATTTCTATAGACCTGTTGTTGTCAAGAGAATAGTGTCAACTGCAAACAAGACTACATGATAAAGTTAGCAATTCTGATGGCACCCTCGTGATTGATAGAAATAACACTCAAGAGATCAAAAAGTAGTGCTGAAATTGGTGCGAAGTTGGGTATTTCATCATTCTACCCGGAGTTTGCGCAGATGAAACACTCTAATCGGACAATTTAGACATGTATGAAGAATTGAAGGTCTGGTGCCTCACTCATGGGCATTGAATGATCAACTTCTCAAATACTGTATTCTCTACCGGCAGTTTAAGTCCCTTTTTATCAGCTCGTGCCTCTCAACAACTAAGAACTCTGAATGTCGTTCTCTATTACTTCTAAGTTTAATTGTTTTAGTGAGAACATCATATGTAGACTTAGCTATAAGTATACTAAGTGAATCTATAATTTCTGAAAGTATGAGGTTTTCATGCAAATATGTACAAAAAACTTTAAAAATTCTACCTACAAAGTGAATACTAAAAACTCTAAGTGCTTAACACTCCCCCACACTTAAACTTTACATTGTCCTCAATGTAAAAGTCCAGGTAGGAAATCTTATAATATGATATAAAAAACAAAAACAAAAACAAAACTAAAAAGATAAAAGTAAAAATACAAAACCAATGGGTTGCCTCCCATTTAGCGCTTATTTTAACGTCCTTAGGGCTGTCAATCCCTATCCGAAATCCGACAGCCGTTTCCGATAATCCGGGATCCTATAGGATATTATCCGATATAACGGATATCGGAGTCGGATATTTCTATCAGATATTTAGGGTTATCGTAACGGAACCGGCTAAGCCGGTATCCTTCGGATATTATCCGTATCCGATAACTAAGTAACTAAAGAAAAGACTCAAAAGAGTAAAGACTAGGTATTCTCTTCACGTCTACCCCTCTTTCGTTAACTCAATTCAATTCTTCTAGCTCTGAGCTCTCCCTGTTCTTCACTTCAGACTCATTCACGATCATCTCTCGCCCTCTCGGATTTCTCTTCACGATCATGCACGCCATACTGGTCCCTCTTCTTAACGCCATACTGCTCCCTCTTTTGGTTTGGTTTGTTTTGTTTGTAGATGTTTCAACAGATGGGAAATGGTGTTATTTAGTGTTTTGGGTGGTTGGGAAATCAACAACAAGATGGAGTTTATTGAAGAGAAGATTAGTAGAAGCATGTTCAACTTGTTCATCAGCTTTTGAGATTTACTAGTACATGGATGAATCCTTTCAAAAACCTAAACCTCCTGAGGTTTTTCTATTGAAGTTATGTTGTAATGATAGAAGTGGTCTTTTGCATGGTAAGATCTCCTTTTTCCTTACTTTAGAATTCAATTTGGATCTATGTTTTGTGCCTTTCTCTTGTATTTCATAATTGGGGTTTTCAAATCATCAGTTAGTTTAGTGGTTTGGGGCATTTCACTGGTTTGCCTTTCCTAGTAATGAAATTTTAAGATGGGTATGCCATAGATTTTGAATCAAGGGTTTAGTGGTGAAGTCAAAAAAGTTGGAACTTGGGTTTTAATTTTGATTAATTTTGGATTTTTTGGCAGATGTTACAATGGTTCTATGTGAGCTTGAGCTTTTTATAAAGAGAGTGAAGATATCGACCACTCAGGATAGGAGCGTAGTGGATTTGTTCTTTATAACGGACACAAGGTTCGACATTTTAATTACTTTCCAATTTTGTCCGACATCTTATAGTAGTAGTATGTTATAATCACTTTCATTCGTCTTGTTGAGTCTCCATTGTACTAGGTGGATTCATTTTCATGTTTTGTGATATAAAGCAACTTCAAGCCTAGTTAGAATGCTGAAATTGCTTTTATCTAGTCAAGCACACTTATTTTGCAACCTATTCAGAATTTCAAATTATAAATGAATGAAAACAAAGAAAGAAAGGAAATGTTTGATGTATAGTTTCTGCCGTTTTGCACATTATGCTCTACCATGTGTTACTCACTTTTGACTGTGCTTACATTAGTTGAGTTAGGATTTTATTTTACTTTGTACTGCATATTGATTTCGTTTGTGGGTTTGTAATTAGGGAACTTCTACATACAAACAGCAGACAGGAGGATGCATACAACCATCTAAAAGTTGTTTTAGGGGATGTAATGATAAGATGTGATATAGAATTAGTTGTTAAGGAGATGGCAACTTCTTCGCCAGGGAACACTTTTCTTCCTCCTGATCTTGATGAAGAGATGTTTATCTTAGAGATGCCAAAAGAACCCACAAGTGGACATTCCGATCAGACAAATGTATCTGTCATTATGGATAACTACCTCAGCCCAGCTCATACTCTCATCCAAATTCAATGTGAGGACGACAAATGACTACTCTACGACATCATGAGAACTCTAAAGGATTACAACATTCAGGTTGGTAAAACTGGGAAACCCCACAAGTAAAATTCATTAACCATGGCTCTCTTTAAATTTCAGTAACTGCTGAAATTTACTTGTTCTGGACGTTCTTCCTTAATGTTCTGCCTAGTATTCTTATACGTGTTTCCTTTACAGCTGAAACTTATTTTTTCGGATTGTTCTTCCTTAATGATTTACCTAGGATTACAACTTACATGCACAATTATGTGCTTTAGATTTATTTTCAACAAATGCAAATTGAACTTAGTTTTTGCTTTTCCTTGATTATGTTGATTTACAAAGACAACCAAAATAAAAACTTATTTAGGAATAATATATATCCTTTGCCAAGAAGATCTTCATCGGAAAACTTAGGTGACAATTTGCATAGTGAACCATCTGCAATACATTGATCTTTTGTTATTTGTGTTCATTGGACAACCTATTCGTCTTTGTATTGATTTTCAAATACTTTAAAGTACCAACTGAGTATCAGGTGCTGTATTGCTACGTAGGTTACTTTAAGCGTTCACACAATTCTCAAGTCTGACATTCTGCAACTTTTACTTGCTTGATTGTTAGTTTCAAAATGTATTGATGGACGTCTTAGTAGACTTTGCTTCTTGCTGACATACGCGATGTTTAAGTTTATAACGGTAGATTTCTATATTGTAAAAATACATAGTCGGGTGCTTTCGTATGGTATTGCTGGTGCAGTTATATTTCACTTGTCACTGATTACCTGTATGAAATGTATTTACCCAAAGGAATCACAAAAAGCTCGTAAAATTGAATATATGTGTCTGAATTGTGGAGGAGAAAAATTCTTTGATTTTGCATTTCCTATCTTGTTCCTATCTTAATGAAAATTTATCAGTATTACATTTCATTTTCCTCTGTACAACATGGATTTGTAATCTAACTTGAAACTTGAAAGTGTGACTCCAATTCATATGTGACTTTCTATTTTTTATGTTATTTTGTCTATGTGCTATAGAATATTTATCGGATAATATCGGATATCCGATAAGCTTAAAGAAACGGAATCAGATATGAAGGTTAAAATTCCGTCGGAACTTATCGGATACGGCTGAGCCAATATCCGTTGACAGCCCTAAACGTCCTTAACCCGACTTGGCATTCGCCTGCTACTCCTCCAGAGGGAGTGCATCAACAAGTTTTACCACTTCCACATTCCCAGGCACAAAGTTCTCATAATACGACTTCAAGCTATGACCATTCACTTTTAATTCGTTCCCTGAGGTTAAATTTGAATTTCTACTGCACCATGAGAAAAGATATTAGTGATAACATAAGGTCCCTTCAAACGGGATCGCAATTTACCATGGAATAATATAAGACGAGTATCAAACAACAAAACTTTTTGTCCAACAGTAAACTTTTTTCTAGCAATCATATTATCATGAAAGGCCTTCGTTTTTTCCTTGTAGATTCGTGAACTTTCATATGCTACATGTTTAATTTCTTCAAGATCACTCAGTTGAAGTTTCCTTTGCTTTCCTGCACCATCCATCTCCATGTTGCACTACTTAATAGCACAAAAAGACTTATGTTCGATTTCAACTGGAAGATAACATGATTTACCGTACACGAGCCTAAAAGGAGACATCCTAATAGGCGTTTTGTATGTGGCCTTATATGCCTACAATGCTTCTCAAGTCGTAAACTCCAATCCTTTTTTCTGGGATTCACGGTTTTCTCCAATATGGATTTCACTTCTCGATTAGAAACTTCTGCTTGCCCGTTAGTCTGTGGATGATACGATGTTGCAATCTTGTGAGTGATATTGTACTTCTTTAATAAGCCCATAAAGAACTTGTTTTGAAAGTGTGATCCTCCATCACTGATTATGGCTCTCGGAGTTTCAAACCTTGCAAAAATATACTCTTTAACAAAATTTGTAACCACTTTAGAATCATTAGTCTAGGTGGCTTTAGCTTCCACCCATTTTGAGAAATAATCAACAACGAGAAGGATATAAAACTTACCAAAAGAATTAACAAAAGGCCCCATAAAATCAATTCCCAAAACATCAAATACTTCAATGAAGAGTATGGGAGTTTATGGCATTTGGTTTCGAGCACCTAGATTGCTTGTTCTCTGGCATCTATCACAAGTAGTGCAAAATATATATGCATCTTTAAATAGAGTGGGCCAATAGAAACCACTCTCAAGTACCTTAATGCAAATAATGCACCTATCATTGACACCGAAAATAAGAAAACGATATCTTATTGGAAAATTGAAAAGTCCCCCTACAACTTCTTAGAAGACTCCCGGGACTAATTCAGAGTTTAAGTACTCCAAAACGAACCTGCAAAACAATATCATATGTTGTCCTTCAGGAAAAATCAGTTGGACTACCTCTACATTTTAATCCATAACTTCCACTTTACATGTCCAAATGTCATGACCTTTTAAGAGGTTAAAGAAGACACCATGTTAAATATTTTCATCAAGAAATCGTTGTCTAATCCTCACCAATACGCACCGTAAATTGGTCTCAAACATGTTGTCCGGGTAGTACCGACATAGGGTTCTAACCATTGTAATGTAATTTAGCTTCTATCATACATGCTTGAAGTTAGACATCAATTAATATGCTACTTCAATTTCAAAATCATGGTTATAGAATAAATGTATAGTCAAGATTTATTGTTACTAAAAGAACAAGATTAAACTACCCAAGACACATGATAAAGGATTATTAGTTCATTGTAGCACTTTTGCAAACAAGTTGTGGGTAATAAACATAACAACCAAAATTATCACTTTTCTTTGGCATGGAAACATCTTCGCATTTCAATAGCATGAGTTAGAGCTTTTCATTCATTCACAAACATTTCCATAAGAGGAACACATCAATCTAGAATACAAATCAACACATAAGTAAGAATTTCTCTCAAGAGTAACTATCATAATCATCCATGGACTAAAATGAAAACCACTAACTTCCATTCATGAATCCTAACTTAATTCCATCAAGTCAAGTAGATTTAAACTTGAAATTAAGACATGTATTGAATGAAAGTGAGCTAAAACACAAACCCAAATTGTAGTTTTACATGAATTGAAGCATAACCATAAGATGTGCAAAATTCCCAAATTTAATCTCCAAAATTTAAAGATGAATTCCAATTCCAAAAATCCATAATAACATGCAAAGGGATTCATAAATTGATTTGATACAACATGAATTCACCATGAGTTCTAAAACCCATTTTATTAATTTGCTAAAACAAATGACTTATACCAAAACCACTAAATTCTATCATGAACCCTAGTTAAATTCAACCACAAATTGAAGTCTCACATAATTCATAAACATAAGTAGAAATTCATGGTAATCATCAAAACTCATTTCTTCAATTAGTTATAGTACATGCTTTTATGGTGAAATCCTTAAATTCATTTGAAATTATTTACCTCAATCACACCTAAAGCTCAACAAGAACTCCACCACAATACCAACACCATGATTCTCCATAATTCTCATCTAAATCTCCTTCATACTTCATAAAAATAATTAAAGTTTGATAGAAAATTAATTAGCTAGGAGAGTGTATGTAAGATAGAGGAACCGTTCTATTACCCCCAATCTTAAAGAGAAAACGATTTTCTCTTGTGTTTTTATTATGTAAATAAAATTACTATCATACCCTTGGTAACTTCCAAGTGTAACAAATGTGCAGCACCATGTGATGCGATTTTCACACCCGGTATTTAGTTCAAAGCTAATTAGCGTTATATCGTAGCGTACCTAGGCAGCCAAATTGGGAATTTTAAATTTTTAACACTTCTAAATGCAGAATTTGATTAATGGGTTTAGTTCAACCGGAACAAAAGTGTAGGGTCTCATAAAAACCCTAATAAATATCCCCCCATTTGTGACATTTGATATCTCGTGTAGTATTGTAGTATTAAGCAGTGTCAAATCAATTGAGACCTGCTCAATAGGTCTCTTGACTAAAGATTTGTCTCGCTTGACTAGACTGATGAGCCTAGAAGACTAAAATAAATAAGTCTTGTTTGACTAGCTGATAAGTCTAGCAGACTAGAATAAAAAAAATATGTCTTGCTCGACTAGCTGATGAGTCTAGCAGACTAAAATAAAATAAATATGTCTTGCTTGACTAGCTGATGAGTCTAGCATACTAGAATAAAATAAATACGTATTTATTTGTGTATGGGGAGCAGTGTGTCCATCTTAGTCAATTTTGTATTGATATGCTTATTTCGTAAGATAAGACTTATGCTGTTGAGCATGAAAAATTGTGTGTGAGGCCTCATACGAAAATATATGTGAGAGAGGCCTATCATAGCTTAGGGTTTTGAAGCTTGTCAAAACCCTAATTGTCCAAGTTAAGAAAGTTTATGTGAAAAGTAGAGGTAAGAGTGCCAAATTGAGATATTCACGTGAATAAAGAGGAAATAGCGCCCAAACTTTTGTTTTGAAGCAAGGGCCTCACGTTTTGCTCTCTGCACTTGACCTCACACGTTGAGGGTAAAAGAGTAAAATACCAAATTTTGGTAAGAAGCAAGGCGTCAAAATTTTCAAGAAGCAAGACGCTCATATTTTATTCTTGTACTCAGCCTCACATGTTGAGGGAAAAATAGTAAAATTATCAATTTTGACAAGAAGCAAGTCGTGCGAACTTGGCTTTATTTTTGAAGGAAAGCGAGTCTTGCCTTGAGAATAGTCATGCAAGCTTAGATGCTTGGCTAAGACACACACGTTGGAAGCAAGAGAGGTACAGACGTTTCCCTCTTTAAAAATTAGGGTTTGAAAGAGTTTGTCCAGATGGCAAGAAACTCATATTTTACTCTTGTACTCAACCTCACATGTTGAGGGCAAAATAGTAAAATATCAAATTTTAGAGAGAAGCATGATGTCCACGCTTTACTTTTGAGGAGGCGTACAAGCATATCCTGAGAAGCAAGACGCACAAGCAATAGGTAAGGTGCATTTGAAAAATTAGGGTTAAACTCCCCTTTTTGAAATTAGGGTTTGGAATAGCTTTTGACATACTTTTGCAACGTTTACAAGTGTTGCAAATTTATTTTCAAATCCTAATTAGGGTTTGGAATACTTTTTGACATATTTTTTGCAACGTTATCATTATTGTGAATTAATTTTCAAACCCTAATTAGGGTTTGAAATACTTTTTGACACACTTTTTGGAACATTATAAATGTTGTGAATCTGTTTTTCAAACCCTAATTAGGGTTTGAAAATACTTTGATACTCTTTTGACACGCTTATAAGTGTTGCAAAGCGTTTCAAAACCCTAATTTGAATTCCTTTCACTCATATGCATTAGTTGTCTCTTTAATCAAAGGATTAATGCGACTGAGTCTGTCACAATTTTGACTTTGAATTTAAGCACAACTGTGGTACTTTAAGCAAATAAATCCATATATATAGCTATATATAGGTGTTTTAATAGGTTAATATTGCTCAGTTGAACATGAATATTAATATGGGTAATTTTTGGGAATTCAGCTGTTGAATATAGTACCAAAATAACATTCAATTTGCTCTATACTAGTGGGCAATCCATCTAGGAGTTTGAGATTTTATGTAAAAATCATAAAAAATTTGGGAATGTTGTAGTAAGCGCCATGGTTGTTTGATGATTTTATATAGTAATAAATATTGAATAAATTCATCAATTTGATCGTATACGTAGTTGGTCATACGTACAGAGAGAGGACATGTATAAGCAACTGAGAGAGGGTAGGGATAAGCGCCTACTCAAGAATTATTTTTTAGAATTTTTAAAGTTTAGTATTTCTCAGACCCGAGTCTTGAGAGATAATTTACTATTTTATCCTTGTCAAAAACCCACCATCTACACCAGTGTAAACATACAAAATAAATTTCCAGTCGTTCAAACCCAAATATCGACAATCCAACGGCTAGACAGTGCAATATATGGGAGCCGTCCGTAGGATAAGTAACAACCACCCACCCAATCTGCACCACACATTCCTCCACCAATGCACAATATAACACCGAATCTTATCCAACAGACACGAATGATTTCGATCTAAACCAATGAGAGTGATCGGTTACGCTCACCATCCAATGGGGGGAGGATAAGCTCCACCAGTACTAGTTTTATTCTGGAGTGAGGGATGGTATTGAGTTTTTAGGTGTTGATAAACCATTAGAAAAGCTAGGATTTCCTGATTCCACCAATTAAATCATGTAAAATATTCCTTCGTCTCTAAAAAATATTATGACTCAAGATTATCGAACCAAACCGATACATCTTAGAATATATTAGGGTTAAATGTAAACCAAAACGGTATAATCTCATTCACTTATACAAAATTAATAGTCAAAGACTATTCAAAACAAATAAAGAAGAAAGCTTCTTAGAAAATAAATTAATAAATCAACTAAACTCAAAAGAATGATTTATAAAAAAATATTTGAATCTCTCAGACCATATAAATAACTTATTTCGTATCCCTAGCAGAGATGTAAACTATCCACTATAAAAGAAAATAAAAACTAGAAATGAAAAAACTAAACTACTAACTCGGACCCGGACTTCGGGCCGTGATAATCAACTGTGACCGAAGAACCCCACTCCCCTTTGTTCATGGAATATTACACAACATTCAGAATAACCTGCTTTTATTTTTCATTTCCTTCGCAACATCATGAACCAATAAAAATGTTTCATATATGTATAAAGTAATACTCCTTCCGTTTTTAGAAAAGAGTTATTATCACTTTTTTAATTTGACTTATTTTTAGGTTAAAATTAAAAAATAATAGTAACCCTTTTTTGAAAATAGAAATAGTATTATGTAAATTTATCCAATAAAATTATACCACGTCATTATCTCCAACGCATCCCTTCAGCTAAAACTTTTGGCTTTACTAGCATTCCTTCACGACATCATTACCTCATGGATTATATAGTTGATTTTTATGACAATATAACAGGTCCCACTAGCACCTCAAGTGCACACACTTACAGTTTGAACATATGATATTTTATCATCCCTTTGTTTCTGAAGTGGATATTAGAACTGGTTGCCCCTTATCATAGCCGATATTTATTTTAGCACTTCCCATATTAATCCCTCTCCTTAAATTGTGACTCAAAATGCAATATGCATTTGGGTAGCCCACAGCCGATACATGGATGCCCTTGGCAAGTGCATATTTTAGCTTAATTCCTTGTCAACGGGCCGACTTTGCACCTATGATCTGATTTCACGCGGTGTTCTTGCATTATCATAAAAATCGTAAATAATACAAAAATCAAGAATAAACAAATATAATTCTAGTGGTAAATATGTCATACGTGCCCATCAGTAACAGAGTAGATAAGTGGGTTAGTCGTGTTTTTCTTTTTGTTGTTCTCAAATTGACGTTGCAATAGTGAAACCGTGAGTTACTGATAATTGAGCCGGCCAAACTATTATTATATTCGGAGTGTTATAAGGTTCGTTTGCTGCTGTTGTCTTCATTAACAATTGCTTCACATAATTTCTTTGTAGGTACGATTACTATTTATGTAAAAAAAAGTTATTCGACAACTATACTCACAACTTTCTACTAGTATTATGGTAATTAATGGACTAAATCATTATGCACTCCAAACAATTTAGAGATCGATCATAAATATTAGATATGATAAAGACAATAGATAAGATGATTGAAATTCCGAGTATAATTGTATAACTAATTAAACCTCATGTTAAGAACATTGCATTCATCCTTAATTAATGAATAAAACATTAAATATTAATGGATTTTTCAAAACTCATGAATAATATACAAAGAAAAAAAAGAAGAAGAATATAATAAAACAATAAAATTACCATGGTTTACCCTTGTGAGGGGAAAACCCTAATATTCTCGTGTTTGCTCCTCCTCTTGCCTCATTGTGTTATAAAACGTTATAATATGTCAAATATATCTTTATAAAGTTTGAAAAGTCTTCTTATATAATCCACAAATTCTAAGTATTAGAGTCCCAATGAGACCATGTTTTTTTCATTTAGAAGTCAAAAACAAGTCAAAGAAGTCTCTCTCGTCGTGCTACAATCGGCATATATAATTCCCATGTGCTTGTTGATTATTATAGCTCAAAAACCAATCTTTTTTTTACAAAAATATGTCATCGATCGGCATATATGATCCCACATATTTTCCAATTATTAGAGATCTGAAACAAGAGTTTTATGTCCAGAAAAGTTGTCAAAATCGACAGATATAATACCATTGTATTTGTCGATTGTTGACCTGGGAAACTCATTTATTGTCTCGCTTGTTTTGCTTATAATTAATTCATCCGACGTCATAATTACCTCATTATTTCTCTGCTAAAATCGTATCTTCATCCTCTACAAAGATAGTTGTGGACAAGACTAATCATGCAAGAATATGTCGTTGGCCTAAGAAGTATCATATCTTTGGAAATCTCATTGAACTATTGGATGATGAAAACACAGTGAATTTCCGACCTTGGTGTTCAATAACTCATCAAATAGCAAAGCCAGTCATGTTTACTACCAAAATCGGTGTAACCCTTCATTATGGACCAAGAAATCGTGATACGGGTAAGAGGAGCCTCAAAGTGGGAGAGGTTTCGTACATAATCAGTTGAATTTCAGGTTACATATTGGCTCTGAATTCTGGTCAGCATCTGGAGCAACAATACAACATTACCCAAAGGTTTACAACCTAGGGGTAGATCCACTATCTCCCACGTGTTGTTTTGCATAATGAAATTGATTTCACTATTTGTGGATTCTTTATAGTCCGGAACTTATGGTATAGCCATAACTTGTTTATATGTTTCAGTTTCATCATCAAACATACAAGATACAAAGTCTTGACCCAAAAGTTTTAGCAATTTTGGCTCTTTTGCTTCTCCTAAGTTCTTCAACAATTTCTCGTTTATGTTGCTCGGGTAATTATGAAGAACTTGTATTTTCATCTTTGCTAAAACTTTTCCTCCTAGGAGGATTATTACTTTCGAGTTTACATGTAAACACATTTTCAAATAATACTTCATCCCTTGATTCTAACAAGATGTTTACATATATATCCTCAATTCCATACTTGTGAACCAGAAATATGTATGCACTGTAATTCTTATCATACCCAATGAAAATATAATCTATTAATTTTGGTCCTATATAGACCCTTTTAGGAAGTAGTACTGCTACCTTTTCCAAGCACCCCCACATTTTAATGTATGTATATGAAGCCTTTATGCTTTTCCATAATTCTTGTGGTGTTTTTTCCTTTTTTCATGTGGGGTACCTTATTCAAGATGTAAAAATTAAAGCTCCCCCCCCCCAACAAGTTATCGGGTGCTCCAGATGTTATTAAAAGAGCATTCATCGTATCTTTTAAAGTACGGTTTTTGACGTTCAACAATACCATTCGACTGAGGTGAGTATGGAGGCATAGTTTGATGAATGATTCCATTTTGTACACAAATCTCATCTAAAGTAGATTGATACTAGTTCCTCTATTGCTTTTCAGAATTTTAATTTTTATGTTTAGTTGATTATCAACTTCATTCTTATAAAGTGAAATTTATCAACCGCTTCATCTTTACTTTTTAGTAAATAAACATGACAATATCTTGCACTATTATATATGAAAGTGATGAAGTACTTCTTACCGCCCTTGATTCATACTAGTGTGAATCAAGTCTAATGGATTTCTATCCCTTACAACATCATGAAAATGAGGTTTTGAAAACTTTGACTCACCCCATATTTCACTTTTTTTTTTGAATCTATATCAAATTTAGGTAATAATTCCATGTTCATAATTTCCTTGATGAATCATAATTAACATGACTAGGTGTTTTAGGGTGAAAAAAAATATACTTCAAAAGAGTACTTTCAGATAGGCTCGAGAGATCAAGCTCGAATAGGACGAGCCTAAACCAAGAAATGGTCGTTCACGCCCTGCTTCGATCACAAAGGTGGATAAGATTGAGTTGGTCTTAGGGGAGGGAAGCAAAGAATATTGAGAAATCACTGTGTGATGAGTAGTTGTAGTGTGTAATTTAAGAATGGATTATATCCGGGATAAATCATTGATTCTGTCTCCTTCTTAAATCCTTGTCGAGTAGATGAAGCCACATATTAATAGTTTGAAAGTAAACACACTGATTCCTCGTAAGTTGTGGAAGTTACAGAAGAAGTGGAGGAGTAATGTCCGAAAATAAGGATGACTTGTATTACCATTACTCCTCATGCTCTTAATTACTCTGAAACTGTCTTACTACTTACCAACTTCTTGTCCGTAGATGTGTTGCCACAACACACGATGTCGTAGACCGCTAGAGCAATACCCAAATGAGAATCCCCCCATGTGTTGTATTTGATATCTCATAGAAATAGTGGAGTCACGGACCACCACTTTGTTTTAAGTCGAGTCAACGACTCGCTAAGTCAATGAGGCAATTTGCACAACTCATTAATAATTAGACTGGTCAAGTCAGGTAAGTTTAGTGGTCATGTACTAGCTTAGGAGTAACATGGCATATGGCCAGATGTCATCTTAAAAGTGACATGGAATAAATATGGAAGTGTTCGAGCTAAGATTGCGTGTAAGTTCCCAATGACGAGTCGCGGTGCACTTAAGAATCCAGGCAATGAGGCTTTAATAGATAGCCATATAGGGCTAGTGCTGGCATTAGACCAACACTAGGAAGAAGTATGGCATGTCCCTTGAGGTCGCTGCCTAAGAGCTACAGTTGGCCTTGGCCTAGCGCAAGAAGTGTAGCGCGTCCCTTGAGGACGTAGCCTAAGTGATAGCGCTTGCCTTGACTTATTGCAAGAAGAATATTACGTCGCTTGGGACACATCCTAGCAAGGCTAGAGCTGGCTCTTGGTCTAGCATAAAAGTGTGGCGCGTTCCCTGGGATGCTTCCTATAGGAGTTAGCGTTGGCCCTGACCTAGCGCAAAAGTGCGGCATAGCGCGAAGAACTGCGACGTGCCCCTTGAGGAACGATGCATAATTTGTGGCACGTTCTTGAGTAAAAATGCTAAAGTAACATATTTTTTATGGTCAGGAAGGAAAATTGTGATACGTTATTTGCAAGCAGGATATTAAGCTAGAATGCGTCTCGAATATCAAGTATTAGCTATTTTCAGGATAGATATATATTATTAGAACATTGATGCGCATTCGAGACAAGTTCAAGGAATTCAGCTGTGGAATTTATGCGACTTGAGACTGGTTCGATATGGCATAAATATTATAAATATTAAAGAGACTACAGGGTCACTGAATTTATGCGACTTGAGACTGGTTCGATATGGCATAAATATTATACATGTTAAAGAGACTGCAGGGTCATTATAGAACGTACGTAGCCATTTGCAGATTATGTATACTTAATTCTTCTACGGAATATAAGTAGAAATATAATATTTTATGCTTTGATAAGCCAGAAATATGCATAGATATTTTTTTTTTCTGCTGCTAAGCAAAGGAGGATTTTATAATTCTATCACTTGTCAAAAATCCACCATCTACACCTGGTTTCTCATGCCAAGTTGAATAAGACTCGACGATATAAGTAGAAGATTCAAATTTATTCATCTTAGGCATTACCGTTATTACATTACATTAGCCTTAAATAGGCCAGAGGTCATATAACCCTTGCCAACATATCGTTACTTTTAGGGAGGATAAATTTATTTGCTACAGATACAATCTTAAAGCCATTCTTTACTAAAATGAAACCATAAAAATTAAGTTCTTGCGAATATCATGAACATACTATTGTAAAAGTCACTTCTTTGCAGATTTGAACATCAAGATCATTTTTCCCTTGGCCAAAACTTTTGACGTTGTTGTATTACTCATATACAATGGCTCACTAGGCGGAAAATATACTTTGATCAGCACAAACATGGTGAGTGGCACCAGTGCCCACCCACTATTAGTTAATGTTATTCACCATGTTTGATTCAGAAACAAAAGAACATCTATACTTACCTTTAGAACCAAACCCAATGTCCAAGTTATGAAAGTTTTGAATAATCATGGCAACCAAGTTCAATTATGGTTCATCTTCAACAATAGATGCTTCAGACTTGTCCTTCTTCTTCTTGTTGGCATTTTCACTCTTTCAACGACAGTCTCTAGCGTAATGTCCTGGTTTGCCACACTTGTAGTAATTTCCACCAATTTTTCGACTTGTCTTTTCCATGGCCTTCGTTCTTACGTTTGTTTTTGGTTCTACCAGTTCCTTCTTCAACCATGTTGACTTTAGAGTTTTTCAGAATTTTCTTATTCTTCTTCTCAAATTTCCAATTTTCCTCTTCCACTTGCAATTTAAAGATCAAATTTTCCAGCGTCATCTCATCGGTTTTGTGCTTAAGATTATTCTTATAGTCTTTCCAAAATGGATGCAACCTTTCTATCAACGCAACAACTTATAATCATCAATTTTTCCATTAACTCATGCAAGATAAAATTCCTGTACTTATGTCCATACATATTTGGAAATTATCATTTTAAAGTCCAAAAACTTTACAACGATGAATTTCTTCACCCCTACAGAATCTGTTTTGTACTTGTTTTCAAGCGACTGCTACACATCCTTTGCAGTTTTAAGTGGTTGATAAACACTATAGAGAGAATTCCTAATGCAGTTTAGAATATAATTCTTGCATAGGAAATCAGAGTGTTTCCATGCTTCTACAGTAGATACTTGATGTGGATTCTCTTTCTCCTTTGTTTTCGGAGGATCTTCAGCCAAGTAAGAGGCCAAACCCAAAGTTTTCAAGTAAAATAACATATTTGCATGCCATTGCTTGAAATATAACCTAGTGAATTTCTATGGTTTTCAGCATAAAGGTGCGATATATATGCAACCTTAAAGGGACCATCAACATTGATAGAACCATTTCCATTGTTAAGGTTTTTTTGTTTAATTTTTCATTATATTGAAATGCATGCACAATTAGTAAATAAGATTATAACATTTAAGTGTCTTAAGACTGTTGGAAATCTTGCTAATGATTCACCAAAATAAAAATACGGTGCAAGTCGTACTATCACTTTACTAAATCACTGATTCCAAATCAAGGTAAGTAAACCACAATTCTTTACAAACTTGTAAAAACGATATTTAAAGAATAAGATAAGAAGAAGAAGAATTGAACAATCAATTAAATAAAACAAATATTGTGCATTGAGGCAAGTATTATCTTTAGTTAAGATATTTAATGCCCTTCCCTAGATATTGATACAGGTAATGGATTATGTTTCCAGCATCTAATAATACCTTTGGTGTTCTTCAACAACACTTCTATGAACGTCAAAAACGAACACAAATTAATATAACACAAACTATTTTTTACAAACTCTTAAAATCTCGGATAAAAAAAACCAATTTCAGATTCTCAAACTCAACATAAAGAAAAGTTTAAATAGTTGTTGAAACAGCACCTTTGGTGACAGTTATAGTTCCCAACCGTTACTAATTCAAACGGTATGACCGATCCTAACAGTCACCTTATTAAAATGGTGCAACGGTTTCTAACCATGGCCTATTTCAAATAGTCACATTGTGACAGACCAGAATTTTTTTGCTTCCAATGGGTCGGGTTTCGGTCCATTAGGATAGCTCTAACTTTCCGATACGCCACTCGAAAAACTGGGCTTTCAAATTATTGGGACCAATTAATTTTTTTCCAAACAAATATTCATCGATTTAATCCAAATTGCTTTATAAGCATGCAACCATAACTT
>JAJJMC010008367.1:0-31476 GCA_023531435.1 Papaver californicum | reverse complement strand
AAAAAAAAATCTCAGCTGAACCTAATACTGAAACTATAAAGAAGGAAGAAAAAAATAATCAATTAAAAACTTAACTAGAATAATCGAATTTGCCTTTTCTTTGAGTAGACCTCGAGGGAAAACACATATTTTGCCTTTTTGTGGGAGATTTTGAATTTTGAAAGCCTGTTAATTTGGTTCTAGGACTTGGGCCAATTTCCTCCTAATCGAATTTCTAAGCCTTGAATTCCCCCTCGGAACCAAACACGGTGTCAGAGAAGAACTACAGGTGAAGTTCTTGACTTGGTAGTGGTACAGTTCACGAGCAGCTCCACGGGAAGAGAAAGGTTGTCATGGTATTTCCCGATACATTTATGGATGACCCAGCTTGTGTTTCGGGACAATTGATTGACACATTTTTTGAAGGTATAGTAAGAGACCACCAACGGCACCAACCGAAAGGAAGGTTTTTCTAGTCGAGTCATGAGTGATTCTTGCCTACTAATGACAAGGTTGTGTTAGGAAGCAGAAGCAGCCAACATCGACGGACAGAACTTTACCATCGCAGCTTTAAAAAAACGAACAAGGAAAACGTTAAGGAGTAAGGCAGGTTAAACTCCATCCAAGCTTGGCCAAGATTGATTTTTCCATGCCTAATATATGTTGTTGTTTTTTTGTTATAAGCTATCTCTGAAATATAAATCAAGTCCTTTACCAACTGATGCCTACAAGCAACCTTACTACTACTAGCAGATAAAATTGATGTTAAAGTTTGCACCCTTCCTCGATGACTCCTCCTGAGTTCCAGGCTTTTCATTGTTAGCCTCTTCTGCATCCAGACTTATCTCGATTACTACCATCTCTGGTTTTGGCTTTACTACAAGTACCTCCTTTTTAAAAGAGTTATTGGTTACCTTCTTTCCGGTACAACAGAAGCAATTACTGGTTTCTTCTTATTATTATTTGAGGCTTGTGCACAAAATCCCTGGTTACAGGACGACTAACCTGCTACCATACTGGTTTCCCGTAGACACCTCGGATTGTCATATTCCCAATATCTCTCGGGGCTCTGCGACTGTTTCTTTCCGGTGCTTTTGGCTTGGGTATTCCAGCAACAACACCATCTCTGTCTTTGCGGAACTATTACTACTCTTCAAGTCATCTCTGATTCCTTTCAAGAAAATAAAATCAATCTTCAAAGTGCTCTCACTAAAATCTTCAATCTTTCTTTTCCTCTCTGTAAATCCTGTCTTTAGTTTCTTTCACTGCAGTAAAAACCCTATGAAACGGAGGTAACTTCGTTTTGGAAACTACATGACCAATACAACAAGAAAACCATGGCCAAAGGACCAAGATATATTAGCAAACTGGAGGAGGGCAAACTCTCAAAACTCAAATTCTTGTGCTTGCAGGTCTACTCTTCGGGTTATTTATTTCCTAGTAGTATATTTGCTGGATAACAAAAGACATAGGCTTTACGAATGTGATTAGTTTTCCTTTTAGCAGCTGAATGTGCTGTACGCCTTAGCATTTGAATAAAGATTAAATTCTGTAAAACGACACAACAAATTGATGTTTATATATAAATATGAAGATTCTATAACTAGTATTACAACGCTGTCTGTCTAAATGGAACTCAGGTTACACCTACTAGTAAGATCGATTGAGGTGTAATACAAATGTAAGAAACAAGGGGTATATTATGAAGTCTACAAACACAAAAATCACAGAGCCCAGAATGGTTTAGGAGCGTCAGCTGCCATCGACTTGGAACTAATCTTTGAGATTTCATGTTCACCCCTATTATCATCTCTAAGGTCTTCATCCTCGTCATCTTCATCCCCGTACTCCATGAGTTTGGTCAAAGTATCTGCAAAAATAATAATTATTACAAACAGTTAAAAAGCTTTTGGCAACAAATTGGAATGGAGTTGGGAAGCAAGACCATACAGCAAAGAAAAAGCATGACTATGACTAACACCAACAATAAGCAAACAAAATGATAGAAAAAAAAAAAAAAAGTACCAGCATGTACATGTTTGATCAGGCCAATTTTAGACCATAGGAGTAAAATACAAGCAATTATGCAGTAGTGCAAATGTAACCAACTATATCAACATCAGATAATGATTATAAAAATATAAGTTCAAGAAAAGCAAGGCTTTTTGTTCCTACCAGGGACAGGTGGACCAGAAGCTGGTTTAATCTTTGTTGCACTTCTCTCCCCAGTTGTTTGGGAGAGCGGTGTAGGTAATGCGAACTTCGGTGGTGGCATGGCCATTGAGGAAGAGGGTGGCGCCATCCCATTTGATAATGACTGCACCAACTTCTTTGGAGGCGGTATATTCGAGACATTCCTAAATGAATCTGAAAGTGGACCTGGCTCAAGAAATTCTGATCCCTGTGGTGAGTTCTGAAAAAAGAAAAATCCAACATTCACAACGGTTAATAGTGCCACTTGAGTGAATCAAAAAGATATGACATTAGAGAGGGAGTAATAATGGGATCTGTATAGGTTAATAAAACAGATGCCCTGACAGATATCTCAGCAAGCCTCAGATTGCTGTCATTGTCATATTCATATAACTGCAGGTCATATTGACTACCCAGCAAGCCTATAGAACCAAAGTTCTAATTCTAAAACAGCATTCGAGAAGGTACCCACAAAGACTCAAGTACAAGAACCTGATGCTGTTCAAAATAACCGATGACTTTGCTCCAGATGTGCAGTGACAGACACGATGAGAGAGAAAAGCAGTGTGCATCAAAATGGGAGTGTGGATTTAAGTAGGAGAGTCATGTTGTACACGATTTACTTTTTAGTATCTGTAGTTGCAATGGTATGATAGAGAAATGCATAATATTTGGAAACTGAACATGCACTAAATGCAGTTCAGTTTAACTGCAAAGAAATCTCAAAAAGATAATTAGGAGAGAAAAAGAAGGCTGGTAAAAACTCCACCCATCAAACACTTTCTCATCATGACTCCACAAGGACCACAACTAAGGACCGTGTCACACATAAGAACCAAGGATCCAATATCCAAGTATTGTTTTGGCCTGTCAGCTTCACATTAGGTCAGAGAAAATACCTGAAATAAATTTAGCAAGTGTTGTTAAATCTTGCATACAAACTACAATGAAGTTATGAGACATATATTACTAATATCAAAGCACAGCCCTAATAATTCATGCTCCAAAAGAAGGGGGAATAAAATATAATTGAAGTCAAGGATCACATAGTTTATGGTGGTGGTTAACTGTCTAGAACATTTCAGCATCCTATGAGAACTTCCGTTCTAAGATTCTAGTAAGATAGCGCTATTGACATTGGGACTAGACAGGAAATCCAGATCGCTAGTTCTATGACTCCTATATCTCAATAAATAAATAACCAAGTTTGGACGGAATAGCAGACCTAGCTTTAACTTGCGGACTTTACTTGTGAATTTAATCCTTACAAAAATGCAACATAGCAGCACAAGGTAGGACCCCTTTTAAACCACACAGCTGAAACCTTACTAAGGAAACAAGGACGTGTATTGGCTGAAATGGCTACTTCATTTATCCTCAAAATGTAGCATTTCTATCAATAACCAGGGATGATCTTTTCTAACAGAAAAAGCAAATTATGAATAGAATAAAAGGTTCACCTCTCAATTTAATGACTTCCATTCTCAGGGATTCAAAAAAGTAACTAGATACCTATATATGCGACACATTAAGTAAAATATTGTTTTATTCATATTTATTCAGCTTCTAAATCACGTTGTTTAAGTAAGGTGACATTTAAAGAAAAATAAGAGAGATACCAAATAGCTGTAGTAAGCAACCACAACATAGTAACCTGGAAATTGCATCAAATACCTGGTGGGGTTTTGAAGGGCACTTGGCAACAACTGGTAGCTCCTGAAACTTGCGCCTCTGTGCACGCCGTTTTTCTGAGTCACTAACAGGGTTTGAAGATGGCTTTGACAATGCGCTTCCTGCTGATGCTGATGGAGTAGTTACACTGATAACTGGAGACGGTGATTGTCGAAGGGCTAAGGAAACTTGTTGCAATGGTGTGGCTTGTGGATATATGCCACCATATCCACTGTAGCTTGTCCCACTAGACACTGAAGGCTGAGAATAGGAAATTGTAGTTGCGGATGGCGGCCTATAACCAAATACTCCCACATTTTGTGGAACACTTCCTTGAAGATTGACACAAGGCACCCCAGGAAGTGTGGCAGCGGAAACTTGTGGAGCTACTGGTGTCGAATAAACACTTGAGGACGTTCTGCCACCAATTTCAACACCATTTTCATTTTGCTCATTCCCAGAGCTTTGAACTCCAGCCAACAACTGTTGAGGTGGCGGAACAGCATTGTAAGCCTTAGATGACGAAACCCTACTAGACAGAAGGTGGAAATATCATATGCAAACCCAGATGCTATTGAAAAAATAAATCCATAAAACTACTGTCAGTACAGTTTTTTTCATCAGAACTTCAAAGTTCGTCTTCTACTCTAAACTCTAAGAACTCATGCTGCACAAACATGGTATGCAGATGGAATAACAGAATTTTGAGAGAGATATGAAGGGACCAAATGGAACAACAGCAAAAAGGGAATGCAATCTTATAATTTGGTATGAAGTCAGCAACAACCCTAACCAAAATTGCGAGCCTGTTGGGCAGTACAAGCACCTCTAGTGTACCAGACATAGATATTCGCCAATGATGAATGACGCACAAATAGCCGTAATTAATGAATTTAGAGCTAATTACCTAGAGGCACCACACTCGACACTAATAGTGTCCAAGAGATTTTCAGCCAGAAGCTTTGCATCTTCAAGACTTTTTGGATTAATACTTGACAAATATAAGTGCAGCGGCTGTTGTGATTCTGCAAAGTAGAATAAATATGTATTAGACTGATGACACAGACAACCAAATGTAGCGTAAATCCAGAATCAAGGCTTAGCCACCACACCAAGAAAAAACTAATAAAATTAAATAGAACCTTGACTTTGCGGATTCTCCAGAATTCCTGAGCCACGTCCTCTAAGTAAGACATTTGCTCCTGTTTCATTCATAATGTGATTTATATACTGGTCCTGCATGAACAAATCCCAACCACCAGCAGCACAAAAAAAAATTCTCCCAATTGTATGGAGATGTCAGAGAAAGCTTAGAAACATTAGAATCTCTTATCTTCACATACCAAATAAAAACTCTTAATTCACCATGTAGTTTTAAACTATTAAGGAAGAGGGCACTGGACAGAGACATCGAAGGACGACGAGAAGATCAACATGATTACAAAATGACTATTGAGCAGGCATATCAAAAATTTCATTTATGTCATTTAGACTGTGTTAAGCAAGTCAAGAAAATGTGGCTCCAAAAGGAAAACTCACATTTGGCCCTCGGATACGAGCTGCAATATTTAATGATGGTTCAGTATCGAAGCCCAAAAAGACGCGTGTTTCCAGTTGTTGAGGGACCTGTGTCAATATATATCAGCCAACGACTTATTGTGTATGGTAAACCGTGCAAGACCTTGCTGAAGTATGTTTTTTTCTCTGTAAGTTACCTGTCCTTCCGAGTTGACAATAGAATGAAATGGAGTAGAAGCTGGATGAGAACCCATTCCGGGTTTGAGCATTTCTTCAATCATTGATGCTGCACAATCAACTGCTACAATCCTTTCTGCTGTCTCTTTTAACTGAAAAGGCAACCCGTTCAACAAAAGCGACATCAGCAGTGTCCCAAAGACATTAAGAAATGCACAGCGTTCAAGTTACCATTTCAGGAAGAGTAACTTCTGATTGTGAACATCTTATAAACATAATCAGTAAAAATAAGTTGTCCTAAACTTGGAAAAAAACAAAGACAAAAAGGAAAGTTACAACACTAGATCTCACCTTCCCAGTTCGATACAATTAAGTGAAACATCAGAGATGAGAACTTACGTGGGCCCCAGCAGAGATGTGAAGATATAACGGTTTCTCACTGTCATTCAAGGCATTTGGAGGACGGTATTTTCCCCTACAAGGAATAGTAATACGGATTATAGGGATGAATTATAGGCTATCATACAGCACATACTATTCCATTAAGAATTTTACTAACCTAGTTATGACAACTGTGCCGGTGCATCTCTGGATCTGCAATGGTAAAAAACATTTCACGTCAAACTACTAATAGTTATAAGAAAAATGTATAGCAAGCTCATGAATCGTCCAATATGCAATTGAAATAAACAGAATTCTACCTCCTCCTGTGTCTGGCGTTTTGTGAGCTTGTAGCGGACAGTAGGTTCAGCATCATTTATGACAATTTCTCGAGCTATCAGCTCATCTTGGATTTTGGGCTGAAGCAGCGACGCCATATTAAAAACATAATACAAAAATGAAAACTTGCATCAGAATATTAGTAAAAACTATGAAAATGGGAAAGGACGGCAATAACAAAGGATATGTTAGTTTTGAATCCAAAATCACTCTAATCATGTAACTAGATAAGTATGAGTCCACTAACTAACAAGAAACGACCATTATAGGAAAACAACAGCCAAGTGCAGAGCATATATATACAAGAGGTAACTCACCAGATTTAATTTTTGTACCACTGAAGCCACACTCTGTTGGATAGGAGCCTGGAAAATAAGAGGAACAGCCGAGTACGTCGTAGATATTGGAGTGATGCCTGGGAGTGTTACTCCAACAATAGTACCAATGTTGTTCAGTGGTACAGCTAATCCAGCTGATATCATACATTCTGCAGGCTGATCCCATTTTCTTTTCTTTCTGCAACAAATAATTAATGAACTAGTATTTTCAATAGTAATTGTAATAAAAAATACTGCAGAGAATCACTGAATGAAAAAGCAGAAAGGCGGAAATCTTCTTATCATAATCAGAACACAAAAAAAAGAAAAAAAAAACTGTTTCCAACTATTTGAACAATGACCGTAAATAAATTATATGCAATAAGCACAATCCTATTACCCTAATGTCAAAATTATCACTACATATCAAGTTGAAAGAACCTATCTCTCTCAAAATTAAGAAATTAGAGAGCAATTAGGGTTTAATTAATGAATGTACCTTTGTCTTGTTACTCCTGATGAATTGGTTATAGATTCTTCAGAATAAACCTGGTCTGTCATGATTTTACTCTGTAATGATAATAACCTTTGATTGATTGATCGATTGGTTGGGGAAGGAGAATTAGGTTTGCAGAAACGAAGAGGGAACTTTATTTCGTTTGTGTAGTTTTTGGTGTTTAATCGAAAATTTCGTCTTGTGATTAGCAACCTATACAATTCCATCCCATCCTTTTTTTTCTTTTTTTTTTTTTTTACCTTTTTGATTTTGGATAGGTTTGGGCTCGTCTCGTCGGCAGACCCACCCTACTGAACAAGTCGAGTCTTAATCAAAATAGGGAAATTAGGCTAAGGTTCCATACATGGAACCCATACATCCAAATCCCAAAATAAAAGTTTTGGAATTATCAAAAGACAATCACCCATAAATATATAATCAAGCCCCTAAATCTAATTAAAATAAATTTAAATCTAGGTACAAAATCATTAAAATATAGTAAAATGATGTCTCCACCATCGCCATCCACACCACCACCTCCACCACTATCACCACCAACACCAACACCACCACGCCACCACCTCCGCCTACCACCACCGCCACACCATCGCCCCTATGTCACTTCCCACCAACACTACTCCCGGCCTACCGCCACCACTACCACCGTTGACCACCATAACCCACCATCGTCGCCATCACCACCACTACTATATATGGCATATGTACTCAACAGGTACACATGCGTATGGCTTGTGTACTTATCAGGTGTACATACATAAGCCGTCGTTGATACCACCACCATATATGACATGTGTACTCAGCAGTTACACATTTATATGCATGTGTATTCAGCAGTTACACATCTATATGCATGTATACTCAGTAGTTACATATTCATATGGTTATGTACTCAACATGTAAATATATATATATACGTTGCCGCCACCGTATATGTCTTGTGTACTCATCATTTACACATGCATATAGCTTGTGTACTCAATATTTACACATGTATAAGACGTGTGTACTCAGCAAGTACACATCAACAAATACATAAGTACACAAATTATTCTATTATTCAATTACAATAATTTCTCTGTTGTTGATTTATTATAATTAACGGTTATTGAAACTATAAATAATTCACATAAAATTTAAAAATAAAAATTAAATCAAAAAAAATTATTTTTATGATTTCTAAACGAAGGAGGTAGGATATAAAAACCAAAGTCTTTATTACTCCGTCACGATATCGCATATAATGTATACATGAAAAAAATACAAAATATATTACAAACATCATTTATGTCCAAAACACATAGAATTACGAAAAATAAATGGGTACTCAGCAGGTACATAACCATATAGCTTCTGTACTCAGCAAAATCACATGCATATAGTTTGTGTACTCAGTAGGTACACATGTATATCACTTGTGCACTCAGCAAGTACACATCAAAAAACATACAAATACACATATTGCTCAAGTATGCAAAGTTTGTGAAAACAAGGTATATTAGTTTCAATAACATCATATAAACATAATAATTTTGAAAATACACGGGGATTACTGACTTTTAAAATTAATTGTTCCAAACAAGGAGTCTATACAGGCATTTACACCATTTGACGTTTTTATCAAGTAATGTTAAGAAAGACTCGTCGATAAATTTCTCATTTATTTTCTATGAATGAGTATGAAAGAATGATTGATCAGTATCAGCAACAACCTGCATAGATCCATAGATCAATTAGCTTCTTTATTTATGTTATTGTTGAAGATCTTCTTAATTCCATTGTTGCACCTGCACCAAAAATAAGTCATTAAGGTTTAAAACTTCATTATAAACATGAGAAACAACAAAGAAGAGGAAATCCCAACTTAAGACAACCTTGAAGAAGATGAAAGAAGAGTGAAACAATAATTAATTGTAGAAGATTTCTTAGTTGACGAGATACTGAGAAGAGTTGATGAAGCTTTAATTCATATTCAGAAGCTTTAGTTTCATATTCAAAAACAAAATCGAAATAATATTGATTGATTCGAATTCATAAATTGATTGATGCTCAGCTATTAAATCTATTGAATCCAGTCGATTCAAATCTTTAAATTGATTAAACATAGGAAGAAAGAAAAAAAAACTAAAAAAAAATGTCAAGAGTTCTGGAATTAAAAGAGAAACGGGTGAACTGATTTGATTTTCTTCTTTCGTCTCTTAAAATATTGGATATATAGGAGGGTTAATTTTGGTATTTAAATTTTTTAATGACATCATCAATCAATGAAAATTCAAAACCATGCCCCAAATTTGATAACTTTTGGCCTAATAATAATAATCTCTCCAAATTATGGAGTACATCATACATGATCTATTTTGTGGGGTTTCATGGTGTAAAACCCATATTGTATGGGGTCGGTAGTAGTTTTCACAAATCAAATGTATTTCTGACAGCATGAACTTGGATGCCCCCAACCCAATCCATGGGATCAGGTTTCATGAGAACTC
Organism: Papaver californicum; assembly: GCA_023531435.1. Classification (NCBI taxonomy): domain Eukaryota; kingdom Viridiplantae; phylum Streptophyta; class Magnoliopsida; order Ranunculales; family Papaveraceae; genus Papaver; species Papaver californicum. Next base: position 21,898 of record JAJJMC010008367.1, on the reverse strand, counting down.
TTGTTACTTTTTATAATTAAAAAATGATTGAAAATACATCATTTATACTTGTACAACAAATCGACAATATAATGATCTTTCATTTTCCCGGCGACTCGTATTTGTTCCCGAGTGATTTGTATGTCCATAAAATCATATACGAGAATGCATTAAAATGTAAATACACCCTAATTGTGGTATAAGATTAAGGTTTAAAAACAACAGCTAAAAGCCTTTTTAATGGTGACAGTCATGTGATGTGGCCATACACTTCAACCGAAAAATCGGCTTTCAATGGAAGTTATCATGATTGGTATAAGAGCTTTTCCAACGGATTATGTGTAAGTGAAAAGGAATTCATCCAAATGAAATACACTTCTACTTCTTATTTTTTTTATAGTCCTTATATAAATGTTGACGCCACCGTAGTATAGTGTTAAAGTCTTTGGGTGATGACACCAATCATCTGAATTTGTAAATCGTCAGGAATGTAATACTTCGTGACCTCGTGCATATATTTAGTTATTGATATATGAGTAACTTAATAGGAGAAAAAATTGCCACAAATAATGACTTGGATTTTATCATGTCAACATATGCATTCATAGCATAGTTTTGGTATTACTGTTGTGACCATTTAAATTCTCATTAATTGGTTTTATAATAACCCATTCATTTTTATGGGTCAAGAAGATATATAAAAATAGATATTGTTTGAATACCCAAAGATATTTAAAATATTTTTCTGATATCCAAATAAGATATTTGACCCAACCTTTTTAATTGACTTTTATATCTCATGTACTAAAATACCCTTGTTTATCAGGTGTCCCCCACCGGGGATCTTTTGGGTTTTAAATAAGAAGGGAAAATAAATTATAATGAATAGAATAGAATTTGCGTGTTAGCTCGTCTTGTTGAGATGAAGAACTTATTGGACAAGGTTTGTATTTTTTCCTTAGCAATCTTCATGTCCCACAAATTTGACCACGTATGCTCGAGACTCTGTAGTGTGATGTTTGGACATTCTTTTATTTATTTGTTTGCTTTTATAAGGTTAGGTTATTTGAATACTAAGTTTCCTTGTAGTTATTTGAGTAGTAAGTTTTCTTACCTTAGTCTAGAGACATCCCGAATCTCCCAATTTATTCGTTGTGTGGTAATTAAGAGATCAGGGAACACATGTACCTTAGTCTGGAGACATCATGTGTAGTAATTGGACTTAACTTTGCTAAAAGAAGATTAACACTTGTTGTTATTATGTTATTTTGAACAAATTACTAAAGCCACGAGAGGCCTATAGAATTTTACATGAGGATTTTAAGTTGATAATCCTTGTGCTTAAGGAGAAGAAATAACCACGGTTCTTAAGCATATTACTCTTATCCATAATACATGGTAGTGATGGTTCAGGCAAACAAAATTCCTCGTATTTCAATACATGGTAGATCGAAGATCGTATACGATTTCTTCCATCGGTCTCCTAATCCCATCACACCTATTATTTGTTCTTAATTCAGTACTCTTCTCGTTTTTCCTTCCTACAACAATTTAAATCTATAAATGGTGAATTTTTGATAACAGTTAGAATTATAAAATCACCCTTCTGCGTAGTTGCAGGAACATAGAAGTATCCGCACATACTTATGTACTACTTCTGACTTCACATAAGAACACAAAATAATGTATTCCTCCTTATATTCCATAGGAAAATTGAGGATACAGTCTCTACAAAAGGCTACAAGCATTCTATACTGATCATGTAGTCTATAATCTCTATATAATAAGTATCAAGCTCCTAGATGGGTTTCCCACTAGTATATAACAACTTGAGTCTTCTCTAAACAACTACAAACATTCTAAACTGGGCTCGCAGCCTACTCAATACTCACAACATTTATGCCATATCGAACTAGCCTCAAGTCACATAAAATTCCACAAATGAATTCCTTGAACTGGCCTCGAGTGTGCATCGATGTTTTGGTAACATCTATCAAATTCGGGAATAGATAATGTTTAAACCCCAAAATATACTCTAGCTTAACGCTTGTTCACAATGAACTCTGCTCAAATTACTTCTCTGAGCTCAAATACGCTATTTTAGCACTTTGCTTAAAAATAAGCCACAAATTATGCGCCACTCCCCTTGAACGCGCCACAAACAAGAAGCAATACCCCAAAAGACACATTGAACCTTTGAGCTAGGCTAACCAAGCATTTTCTCTTATCAGCACCAAGTTAGCACCAACTATTTGGCTTACTACCACATTGGCACTAGTTATCCACCCAAGCGCTAAAAGCGTTAACTTTCCTAGCACTAAACCCCAGCGCTTGTAGCGGAAACTAGTCTAACATGGACTTAGCTAGCACATCTTGGCCTGATGAGGCCTTAGCTAGCACGCGACTTACCTAATACGCCTCATGTCTGGTGCGTCCCTAACCTAGCGCGCCTCTCTTAGATGGAAGGTCCCATAAGCCTAGCGCTCCCATCCTGATGCGTCCCATGAGCTAGCGCTCACAGCCTAATGCGTCCCAAAGGCCTAGCGCTCCCGGCCTAATGCGTCCCATTAGCCTAGCGATCCCGGCATGATGTGTCCCATAAGCCTAGCGCACCCGGCCTGATGCGTCATATGAGCCTAGCTTTCCCGACCTGATGCGTCCCATAGGTCTAGCATTCCCGACCTGATGCGTCCCACAAGCCTAGCACGTTATTAGCCAATACGTCCTTGGCATAGCACGCCCATACTTAGCAACTTAGCACAAGTAGTGCTAAAATAATATTTGACCTAATTGAAGTGCTAACTTCGAACCTCTTTGACATTACCTTCCTATCCCTAGCATAATTGATATTTACTAGATTAATACATGTTGGTCTTACTCCTGAGACGTTAGCACATTAGCCTTTTATAATAAAAGAGCTAACACATTACTATTTGTGCTAAGAAGCTAGCACTAATTTTCCTAGCTATTTACCTCAGAAATACGCCATTCTTCTCAATATTGGTCCAGTACCAAATTTTATATGGTTTTCTAATAGGTCTTCCTGCTCAAGAAACCCTCTACAATATTTGGCCTCAAATGCCTCTTAGATTTATGCTAAGTCTCTTCCGAGCTAATACTTATCCATTAAATGTGTCATGTTACTCCTAAGCTAGTACATGTCCACTGAACTTACCAGATTCGACACAAGTCAGTATGCTTATCAATTCAATGAGTTGCGCAACTTGCCTCACTGTCTTAGCAAGTCACTTGACTTGACTGGACTTAATCAAAACAATAGTGGCTTATGACTCCACTATTTCCACGAGATATCAAATACAATACATGGTGGGATTATCATTGGAGTATTGGTCTGGCGGTATAAGGAAATCGTGCTTGGTACTTTGAGAGGTTCCTACCGATGTGGACATCAACATTAATTCCCGTATTAGAATATTCAATTAGCACATCCCCTGTTACACTGTCATTCTGCACATCAACGTCGGTAGGAGCATCATCCTCAACAGATACGCGAAGGGGAGATCACATATAGTTTTCAGTATGGAGAGGTACACTATCCATATCAAAATCAACGGTAATCTTGTTCCTTCTCTAATAAGCCCAACTTTCAAATTTTGGTCATTCCGCTCTTAAAAGTAGAGGAGTTACAGGCATATTAGGTCAGAACATCTCAAACATGAAATTCTTGAGCATGAACCACAAAACCTACTATACATATCCAAAAATGTCATATAAATTCAATATAAACAATATTTAAAGTATTTCATGAGCCCGACCCATTACAAGACGTTTTACAAAAAACGCCTCAGAAGCAATTTTCACTACCTCTTAGGAACTCTGAATCTGACAACAAATGGTGATTAATCTTGGCATGGTTCTTATATCAAAAGTTTTGTATTAGTGTATAATACAACGTGTTAAAAGGCGCATCAATCGGACAAGTGAGCTAAGAGTTATGGCAAAAATGACTAGCGGAGTCGAGTCTCAAAACTGTCAAGATTTTCATGGATACTTCCTGAATCTTACAGTTGGGTCATTTTGACGCCCCAAACAAGACCAAAACTCAGATTTTTTTTCCTAGAGCGACGTAGGAAAATCTTTTCTAATAAGGATAAAGGGGTCAACCATCAAAAAAGGAGCTCGTATGAAGATTCTCCAACATTTTTCCCAAGCACTATATTTCTGAAATTTCTGATGACGAAAATCCATAAAGTTTTAGAAATTCGAATACGTCTATGCCTACATGAGAAGTTTGAAGAATTCACATGTTAATAAAGAGAAGAATCTTATTTGAGACGGATCCAATCTAACGGAGGAGCCTAGGATTATTTTCCCCAGTCTTATACTTGTCCCTCAGGAACGCATCAACAATCAGAATCAGAGCCATCCTTTCACAGAGCCAGAGCCAGCCTCTCTTAGACTTGTTCCAAGGATGTGTCATTGCGTCTCCATCGAAAGAAACCATGTTGCATCTCAATAGCCTGGACGAAAATGATGGATTCCACTTCAATTTAGATACTCACACCAGTCCCAGAACTTCAACGACAGTGAAGGAAGGCTCCAACTTTTATGATTTCCCATGTCCTCTTAAATTCTTGGAAGCATGGACCTATGAAGACACCAAAAATTATCTTCTGTCTGGTAGAGGATCCAAGTGAGTTACATTTGGGGACTGACGACTCCCTCAGTTTTGAAAGCTTAACACAGTAACATCCTTCGACTAGAAGGTCTGATCAGCAACGATACCCTAGAAGCCTCCGCCTCTTACCGGATCACATCCAGAAAGGTAACCCCATCTTTGTTGCTTCTACTTACTTCAACCAGATGATTCTACTGTTGGACACGTTCTGGACTTGGAAGCCACAATCATCTCCATCTCAGAGCTCCAAACACGCAGTCACCTGAGATTCATACTTCTCCTCTCAACTTCCAGAATTGGTTTACAAGTTGCTGGTCAGAAACGCGGTGATATGTTCATCATGGAGAAAATCTCACACCATGTTCTTTGGTACCTGGTACATGTCGTGTCTCCTGGTACCTGTCCTGCTCTCTGGTACTAGCCTTGCACTCCAACACACATCATCTTCAGGCTCCAACTCGGTCATTTCCTCTATTCTTTGATGCTCCCGTCAGTACCTCTTCAATTTACAAATTAAGAAATCGACAACAATCGGTGAGGAACGGGTCAAAACGTCCTACACAAGAAGTGTTCATCTATGTATTTACTATGACATACCAGAAGGGCACATCAATCGGAGACATGATCTAGGCGATATGGATCCTACACTAAAGTCCATAGAATCTGAAAATTCACACGGGATTACTAATCACAAATGTTTACGCATGGTTGGATGACCTAGCAAACTCTGAATCAAGTCATTCTTTTTGCATATCATAGCTTGGTCTCTTGGATTCAAAAGTTGAGTTCAAACATCAAAATTCAATATCATATGAGACTTCAACAGCTTTTGAAGCGAATATTGTGCAAACTAGGGTTTCCAAACGGGATTCAGAAGACTCAGCTTTATAGAAACCTCACTTGCCCGTGGACTTTCATCTTCTCAGACATACCATCATCTTAGGTCGCACTGATTCTCCCAAGAAGATCTCACAACACCAGAAGACCTTATTAACCTTTCTACGACAAGAGCACTAGAGTCCATCGCCAGCCTCACCTGCAGTTCTAATCTACCATCAACTTCTTCTACCGACTTCCAGTACTTCCAGCTTTGTTGCTGGTAGCTACAACTTAAGGCATCGTCTCCGGGTATCATGTCTGTCATCTACAGCTGCTTTGTTGATTCTATCACTGACACTTGATCACTGGTGCCTACTACTTGCTTACAAGAAAGTTTAAATTTAAGGCCTCTGTATCTAAGACATTGCCCGGAGGAGACAAAAATAACAATACTTCTTGTTAATAACATACATGAAGAGTCGATCGGATGTTAGTGGGGGATTGAAGGCGGAACAAAAAGTGTAAAGGGAGTTTGGTTCGATTTGGGAAGAGAAATCCAGTGAGAGAGGGCCGAGCAGAAGAAGGGACCGAAAGAAGACAATCCCATTTGGGGTTTGGTTTAGTTTTCTATCTTTTGTTGTTATTTATTTTGATGGGTTCTGTGAAACCTATAGCTATGTTTTTCTAATTTCTTTGTGAATAGGGTGTTAGGTAGAAACCAATTTTAATTGTGGATTTATGTGAACTCCTTAATAACATTTTTCGCATGATCAAATTACTAGTAATTTCACTTCATAAAAGCTTGGTATTCAATTGATTTATATGATTTCATTGACTACTTATGCTTTGTGATTGATATGTCTTGCTTGAGTTAAGTTCTTTGACGGTGTATGCTTTTGATTGATGAGTAGTGCTTTAAAATTATTACATTTGAAGCGAAGGAAATTACATCAGTGAAACTAAACAATTAGGATTTTATTAAAATATTTTCCGAGATACGAGGTTGATTCCAATATTTTTCTCGAGTATTATAGAGAATATGTTTGAATATTATATGAATTTTTCATGATTAAGTTGGTGGAAACCAAATTCTCGAGTTATCGACTCTTCCATTGTATTTACTTTATTCGTTTAGTTTAATTTATTTGTTTCATTCTTATTTCTAAAAATCCTAAAAACATCATTTCTGGTTAGTTGATTAGAAATATTGGTTGCATTATTTTCCTGCTCCCTGTGGGTTCGGCCCGTATTTGCCGATGTCTACTAGCTAGACGTTGTGCGATTATGGTTATTAAATAGGTTTCTCAGAATCCTATCAATTTTTGGCGTCACTGCTGGGGAGCGGTTTTGAAATATTGTATTTAGTATTATTGATTTTCTAATCATAGTTTAGGTTCTATTTTACTTTGTATTACATTTTTTTATTTTTGTTTTGTACAGTATTTTATTTTAGGATTTCTTTTTCCTTTTTACTCGTTTTTTGTTTTAGTATTTCTTTTCAGGTACTTTTCTGAGGATGATGACCCCTTCTATGGAGACGTCATCTAAGATGATACTTAGGGAATATATGTATGCGTCACGGTATAAGGAAGTTCTTGCTTCACATATGGTAAGTGAAGAATGACCTCTAACGATATATGAGAAGTATTATAAACACCGACTGCTTAGTTTGGAACAAAGATTGAGAGTTCTGGAATGCCAGAGATTATTTGAGGATGATGATCATCTTTGTAGTGACTATCTGTTCCAGATAGAATATATAGATTACCCTCTAAACAACTACAAACATTCTAAATTGGGCTCACAGCCTCCTCAATGCTCACAACATTTATGACATATTGAACTAGTCTCAAGTCGCATAAAATTCCACAACTGATCGTTTCAGAAAAGTGGTAAAAATATGTTCGTTCGCTGAGACTTGTGAAGATTCCTTTTAGAATTTTAAAAACTAATTAAAAATAGAAAACAGTAAAAGTTTGTAACAAAATTGGGAGAAACTGGAACTCGGGATTCTACCAAATCACTTCTGATTGATTTCTACAATAATTCTCTAACAAATATAGCTCTTTTATTGACTTTGTTTCTTTTCCAAAAGTAAATTTATAAAACATTAGATGTAAATCACAAGCATGGCGCATCAAAAGATCTTAAATCCCAACATACACCATCAAACAAAATCACAACTAATTAAGAAAAATCATAAATCAGTTAAAATCAATGCAAAAGTCATTAAGAATCAAAAATAGTTACCATTCATTCACGAAATATGGCTTCCTCCATTGTCCCAGTGGTTGGGTTTAGCTCATCATGCTCAAAACACTCTCAAAAGATTGGTACATGGCTCAAAAGTGCTTGAGAAGAAGAAAAGAAGCTACAAATAATAAAAAAGGAAATCTGCAAGGATTATAGATGTTACAGATTAACTGTTACAATTCAAGTTCAGGATAAACGTTCCACACTGAAGATAAACGTTGCAAAGTGGATGAAGGAACCGTGACAAGGTGGTTGAAGAAACTGTTGCCTAATCTTTTGTTCTTCGTGTTCTTTAGCAACAACAACAGAGAATTTTCCTGAATTGATTTTCTTTGCTCTGTTTAGCTTCTTGAGCTCGACCCAACCTTCCTAACCTCTTTTGAGACCTGATACAACCTTTTTTACACCACATGAGCAAGGAATCTCTACGAGAATTCCTCCCTTCAATTTTCGGCCGAAACTCTACTCCTTCCTATCTTTATTTCTTCATTTTGTTTTGCTTATATAGGTGTAGGAAACCCTGGATAGTCCTCCCAAGTCGATAAGGATTTAAAACACAATCCAATCAAATTTTGAATCGTGTTTATCCAAAAATCAGGGTGAAACTTTTTCCAGTTGTAGATGGAATTTCAGCCTGTTTTCTCGGGTTGTTACACTCAGAATTCACGTGTTTTACCTGTTTTAGTTACTTCGTAACTTAGGTAAGTCGAAATCAACTTCCAAATCCCTAAAAAATAGGTTTCGAATCAATCAGAAACTCTCTCGCGTAAAAGAGTTGTTCCCGCCAACATCGGGTATTTGAAATAAGAAGGGGGTGCCCCCATTCCAAAATGTAGGTGCCTTTAGTAATTTTTTCTCGGGTGCTTTTATTACTATTTAAGCCAATTTTTCCACAAATGTTTATCTCTCAAAAATACCTGCAACCACATAAAATCACACAATAAATATAAAATCGAGCACTAGTAATATAGAGAATTAGGAACAAATTAGATACAAAAATGTGTCTATCAAGCGCTAACTTTCCTAGCACAAAACCCCAGCGCTTGAGAAGCGCCAAATAGTCTAACCTGTCCTTAGCTAGCAAATCTTTGCCTGATGAGGCCTTAACTAGCACGCCACTTACCTAATACGCCCCATGTCTGGTGTGTCCCTAACCCAGCGCGTTTTCCTTGGCTGGCAGGTCCCATAAGCCTAGCGCTCCCAACCTGATGCGTCCCATGAGCCTAACGCTCCGATCCTGAAGCGTCACATAGGCCTAGCGCTCCCGGCCTTATGTGTCCCATGAGCTTAGCGCTCCCGGCCTGATGCGTCCCATAAGCATAGCGTTCCCGGCATGATGCGTCCCATGAGCCTAGCGCTCCCGGCCTGATGCATCCCATAGGCCTAGCGCTCCCATCCTGATGCGTCCTATAGGCCTAGCGCTCCGGCCTGATGCGTCCCATGAGCCTAGCGTTCCCGGCATGATGCGTCTCATAGGCCTAGCACGTCCTTAGCCCAATATGCCCTCGGCCTAGCGTGTCCATACTTAGCGACTTAACACAATAGTGCTAAAACAATATTTGACCTAATTGAAATGCTAACTTCGAACCTCCTTGAAACTAGCTTCCTAGACCTAGCATAATTGATGTTTACTAGAAGCAATGTATGTTGGTCTTACTTCTAAGACTTTATCACATTAGAGCTAGCACATTACTATTTGTTCTAAGAAGCTAGTACTCTTTGCTAGCTACTTCCTTCAGAAATACGCTCTTCTTCTCAATGTTGGTCCAATACCAAATTTTATATGGTTTTCTAATAGGTCTTCCTTCTTAAGAAACCCTCTAGGGCCTCTACAATATTTGGCCTCAAATGCCTCTCAGACTTATGTTAAGTCTCTTTCGAGCTAATACTTAGCCACTAAATATGCCATGTTACTTATAAGATAGAACATGGCCACTGAACTTACCAAATACAACACTAGTCAGTCTGGTCATCTATTCAGTGAGTTGTGCAGCTTACCTCACTGACTTAGCAAGTCACTTGAATTGACCTGACTTAATCAAAACAATAGTGGCTTATGACTCCACTATTTCCACGAGATATTAAATACAACACATGGGGGGATTCTCATTGGGGTATTGGTCTGGTGGTCTACGACAATCGTGCGTGGTAGCACCACCTCCACGAACAAGAAGGTAACAACTAGTGGGCGGTTACAAGGAAGTTGAGAGGATGAGTAGTAGTAATAGTAGTCTGACAGGTCCTCCTTACTTTCCGGACACCACCCCACTACAATCTCTACAATCATCACTTCTCCATCTCTACCTAACTTCCACGACTTACGAGAAATCAGTGTGTCTCTTTTGAACTATAAATAGATGATTCATCTATACGAAACAAGAATAAGACAATGAGACATAAAAAACTAATACATACAAAATTAGTGATTTATCTCAGAGATAATCCTTTTTTATTCACATACTACCTATCACACTGATATTTCTCAACCTTCTTTGCTTCCCTCCCCTAAGACCTACCCTATCCTATCCACCTTTGTGATTGAAGCAGGACGTGAACGGTCATTTCTTGGTTTAAGCTCGTCCTGTTCGATTTTGATCTCTTGAATCTACTTGAAAGTACGATTCTACCATACATTTGTTTTCACCCTAAAACAAAATTGTAGTTCATTCATGACTATTGATAATATAATAAACCTAGATGAAACCAGTTCCATCCTAGTGTAAACTTGGATGAAACCATGTGTATCGTTGATTAAACCTGAATGAGACATGTTTCATTCTAGTATAAACATGGATGAAACCATGTATATCACAGATGAAACCAGTTTCATACTAGTTTAAACATGGATGATAATAAATTCAACTGAATCTAAAACAGGATGAAACCAGTTTCATACTAGTTAAACGTGGATGAAAACAAAATCAACCGAATCTAAAACATGATGAAACCCGTTTCATACTAGATAAACATAAATGAAAACAAATTTAACCAAATCTAAACAAGATAATATCAGTTTCATACTAGTTTAAACACATATGAAAACAAATTCAAGTCAAATTCGTCCTAGCAAGTATTTGAATAAGTTTTTTCTTAGTTTAAGTAAGGATGCATTCAGTTTCATCCTAGGTATTTTTTGAATAACTTTTTTTATCTTAGTTTAAGCCAGGATGCAACCAATTTCAACCTATATATTCTTTTAAAAAAAATACTTTCAAATTTACCATTAACAGTGGATTTTGTTTCGTAGATTATCTAAAACTCTTTCATAAAATATAAGTTTTATTGAAATCAGATATATAATTTAGAAGGTATGAATTATTTTGTGATTTGTTTTTAAATTGGAGAGAAGAGAATAAAAAAAGGAAAATATAAAGATAAGAAACATAATTGATTAGTATTTTTGGTGTCTATTTCACCCATCCCTAACGTTTACTATTCCCCGATAACCATACTTTAGGGATATTTAGAGAATGGGCTGTTTTTTCTGAAAATTAGTGAGATGGTGTAATGTTATTTTTATAATAATATCTACCATTACAACCGGATGTACATCACCTTCTCGACTTCTTATCGACGGTGTCTTAGCTAATATGTACCAGAGATTCACTTATTTGAGTACGACCAAACTGAGAGCTACACCTTAACTACCACATTGATAAAATTTTGGAAGCCTATCTACTGCTTTTACCAAGGGGTCGTTTATCTGTTCACCTCATTACTAATCATCTTGTCAAGTCATTGAGTGTCAATGTTGAAGTTGTTTGTACTGCATTAAAATCTCTAAGATCATCTTCATACTGGAAAAACATCTAGCAATTGAAAATTATCTTACCAAAAATGTACTCAACAGTAGTAGATTAAGCAATCTTCCCGGTGAAAATATATTGTGATGTATTCATTTGTAAGATGTGAAATTCAAATATTTATTTTTTGATGAGAAGGAAAATTTATTAAGAGAGAAAGAGATAAAAATTCTACAAGTGGTAGATTACTAGAAGACAAGAGTTAAGAGAACAAAGAAAAATGAAAAACAGAGAAATCTAAAAAGCAGAATCATGAAAATAAAGATTACCAATTGAACACAGATGCTGCTAAGTTGAAGTGTGGCTTCAGTCCATCTATAGAAGCCCATTCGATTATCATAATTTTTACTTCCAGGCTCACCTCATCTTCATTCTCGAAATGATAACCATCTTGAAATTCCTTGTATTCCTTTCACTCCATATGCCTTATATAATGGTTGCCGGTATTAATCGCCAAAATATAAATTCCCAATTTTGAAAAACCTTTCGCGTACCAACACTTAGCAACATCCATAACTATGCTAGGAAAAACCCATGCCAAGTTTTCCTTAGGTATCAACAACATACAAACTTTATGTGAATACTTTCAGTGAAGTAACATATGATCATTAGTTTCTTCTTCTTCGAAACAAAGAATACATCTAGTAGGAAGTTGAAATCCTTTCGCCTGCAACATATTCAAGGTTTTCACCTTACCAAGAGCAGCAACCCAAAAGAAAAAAATTAATTCTAGGTGGTAATTTGGTGTTCCATACTGTCTCACAGGGAAGTAATGAAGATGATTCACTTTGAATAAGTGATTCATATAATGATTTTACAAAGAAACACCCGATTCAGATAGTTTCCACCTTGTACCATCAGAACCACCCTCAACTCTATATGGGTTAGGTCCAATGTACTCCCACAATGTAGTCAATTGAGAGATTTCATACTCATTCAAGTTTCTTTTAAAATCAAAATTCCAACTGCATCCATCTTATTGTATCACAATATGTTCTGCTAATTTAGAAAACTTGTTTTGGATAGCTTATGAAGTGTAGGAGCAACTTCTTTGAAAGTTCTTTCACCATAATAATAATCAAACCAAAAAGAAATAGAGTTTCCTGAATGAATAGAGAACGACAAATTTGTTGCTATCAAATGCTAATATTTCGTTATGTTCTTCCAACAAGACCTTCCGAAAAGAGTTGTTACTTCTCTAATGGTCCATTAAGATCAATTAATTCCTATTTTTTACTAATGATCTTGTGCCAAATATGACTTTGTTCATTCCGAATGTCCAACACCATTTGCTTAGTAAAACTCTGTTCATCTCCCTTAAAAAGATTTAATACCCAAACCACCAACTTCTACAGGTAAACATACATCTTCCCAACTGACTAGATGAGAACATTTAGTCCCAGATTTGTTTTCCCATAAGAAATTGTTCATTTCGGTTTATAGTTTTTGAATAATGGAGATAGGTGCTTCAAAGATTGAAAAGTAATAAATATGTAATTATGAGAGAGTTTTATTAATTGGCACAACTTTACCAACTTTAGATATTAGCCCTCTTTTCCATGAAGCCAACTTATAATCAAACTTTTCTTAAATTGGTTCCATATGGCTTTTGACCTTGGATTCATTCCCAGTGGCATACCTTGGTATTAAAAAGGAAAAGCATCTGTTGATGGTGGATTTTTGATAATGGATAAAATTGTAAAATTTATTCTGTCTAGCAGAAAAAATATAGAAATATCCGCGCATATTTCTAATTTTTATGAGACTGTGTTTCTATATATATTCTGCAATACAATTAAGAAAATCAGTCTCTATATATAGATAAATACATGCTTTCTGTATTGACCATGTATCCTTTCTAAATATATACATATATTTATGCCATACTGAACTAGTTTCAAGTCGCATAACTTCCACGACTGAATTCCTTGAACTTGTTTTGAATGTGAATCAATATTCAAACAACATCAATTTACTACTATATACAATAAGAGACAACATCCAAATAAGTCATATCCTGGGATTAGATAATGCCTGATCCTCGAAGACGCATCCTAGCTTGATTTTATTTTCTCTAGGAAGTTTCCTATATTAATGCCTTGTTCTCGAGAACATATTTTAGTTCAATGTCCGTCCTTCGGGGACACGACCTAACTCCATAGCCGGTCCTCGAGGAAGTGTCCTTAAAACCCTAACCAATCCTTGAGGATGCATCCTGGACCAATGTTCGGTCCTCGATAGAGTGTCATGTTATCTCTTAACGTTGGCCTAGTGACAACACCTTATCTCTTATGGCGCTATCCTATTGTTAGCGCCACACCCATCTTAAACATGGCGGTGGCCTAATGCCAGCACCAGAGTTTCTACGGAGCCAATTTGTGGCGCTGGCCTAATTCCAGCGCCAACTTTACCCTAGCTCTCGAGGACATGTTGAGCAGTTTATGCCCAGTCATTGAGGACTCCAACAAAATCTTTGGTTCTGAAACACCTGTTCTCGAGAATAGCTCACCAACACTTTTTTCTAAGTTATTGAGTACACCATGCTCGTTCCTTGGAGACTTTCACATAATCTTGGTTTCAAACATTTCCGAATTTATGCCATGATACTTTCTAACTACTGCATGACTACTAAACTTACTATTTTCACTAGACTAGAAATTGGTCAGTCTATTTAGCTACTTAGTGAAATGAAAGACTTGCATCACTAATTTAGCAGGCTATTATTTAACTTAACCAAAATAGTAATCCATGACTTCACTATTTTCTACGAGATATCAAACATATCATATGAGGGGATTCTTATTGGGGTATTGGTCTGGCGGTTTACAACAACGTGCGATATGGAAACACATCCACTATGAGAAGGTAATAAGTAGTGGGACAGTTACAAGCAGTCGAGACGATAAGGGAGTAGTTGTCATACAATCCTCCTGACTTAGCGGACATGACTCCACTACAATCCCCATGATCATCACTTCTCCATTTCTTCACAACTTCCACAACTTACGAGAAATCAGTGTGTTCACTACAAAACTATAAATAGATGGCTTCATCTATTCGATAACGGAGATCTATCCCAGAGATAATTCAGTCTTCAACTAGACACTATCGTTTACATCACACGTGATTTTTCAACCTTTCTGCTTCCTTCCCGTAAGATCAACCCTTTATCTCTACCTTTTTGACTGAAACAAGACGTGAACGACCATTATTTGGTTTAGGCCCATCTTGAATGATTTTGATCTCTCGAACCTACAAAAAGTAATATTTTAAGTACATTTTTTTTCAACCTAAAAAAATTAACGACCACAGTCGGAGATCAATCTCTCGATTACAAAACCAATCTTTCAGTTGTTCAAAATGGTGGATCTTAAGTCAGGATCAGTAGCTACTCATAACCTCAGTTCTGGTAATACTGGAGGTGGCGGCTCTGAGGCCAATCATGTTGTCACCAACCTTCCTTCTAACAACACCACTTCTAGCGCCACCAACATACCTCCTTCCAATAACACTACCTTCGAATTACTAGAAACACTCAAGTCTCGCTAAACATAGTCGATCTGATGCAAAGACAGGAGGTTTTGGCCAAGATACAAGTAGACATGGCTATCACTCAAAATGAGGTACTTATTTGTCTCAAGAACCTAATGGAGCAACTTTTCCCAGAGAAAATTCATCACCTGACGGAGCAAGCCAGAAATGCTCTCACTGCAACAACTGATACGGGTACTTCAAGAAATCAAGGGGACGACGAAATCCATGTCATCACTAATCGTCTGTCACCAATGAGACAACAACCTAATTTCGTAGCTCGTGAGGATCTAGAGAGACTCCTGCAAAATCGTGGTAAGGCATACTCATCCTCATTTCATCAACACCAGCCTCCTTACGCGCTCGAGATCCAAAGGATCCCACTACCAAGAGGATACTCCTCTCCTACGTTCTCATTGTACGATAGGACCGTGAATGCCCGTAAGCATGTATCTCGATTCTTGGAATCGCTAGGAAAACACGAATATAATCATGCATTACGTCTCAAGGAATTCTCGAAATCCCTTACTGGAAGAGCATACACCGTATACAACAACATTGTTCCTAACAACATTTCCAGTTGGGGAGATATATTCAGTGCCTCCTTGAGTTACTGGAAGTCTGGATACAAGATGGAGTCATCAAGCTTCCACCCATACGACGCCCACCAACATCTCAGGAAATGACAGATCCAAAATATTATCGTTTCCATCGGTTCGTCAACCACCCTACCATCAAATATAATGGTATAAGGCACATCTTCAAGGAAAAGATAGAGTCGGGATAACTACAATTGGGGATTGAAGGTATTCACAAAAATCCCCTACCTTTCATAAGCTTCACACTCTCCAGATAGCCCATCAACCAAACAGTTCAAAACCTAATAGAGCGCATGTGCAAGTTCTTTACTTCTCAAAGAAGCAATACAAAGATATTTTCAATGCTCTCAATCATGTCATATCTGGCAAACGTTTATATTCCGTTGAGGATGCCTCCGCTCGAATTAAGAAATCTTTGAGTGGTCAACATAGACGATGAAATACATGATTGGGAACTTCTCACCATTGCGTACCTCAAAGATATTGAGTTTGGAAAAATATTAATTGACGTTGCATAGATGTGAACATTATCACTTTTCATACCCTTAAATCCGCATGAATCTCTCGACGGGAGGCTACGCACTCACCAACGACGGTCAGAGACCCTGAAAGAACAAACAAAAATGTCTATGGGAATAACACACTCGCATTAAAATCAAGAGCCACTCAATCAGACCAAGTTTCATATTGTCAAGGGTGAACTCCCAGTGGAACTCATGGGTGCCGATATGCCCTTAATGCCATGAGTAGATGGTCATGCCAAGTTATGGGATTATTATGTATTGTTCGACTAAGAAATTGAATCAGAGTCTTGTTGGTACTCTTAGCTTGTCCGTTCCCTTGAGAATAATAAAGAGTAGAGAAGATTTTCCGATACCATGTCCATGAAGAAGGTCTATGACTTGCTTATTATCGAAAGACGTGTTGTTCTCCGTGATGATATGCTTGGGAACACCAAATCCGCAAATGATGTCCTATTTGATGAATGCTGTAACTATTTCTCCGGTTGTGTTTTTGAGAGGAATGACTTCGACCCACTTGGTAAAATACTATGCTGTTGTGACGATATATTCATGTTGCTTTGACTATAGTGGATTGATCTTACCGATAATGTCTAGTCCCAAGCTATATAAGGGTCAAGGACTATTAATTGAGTGGAGAGAGATGCATGACTATTGATTGACTGGAGAGGGATGAGGTGCCGTTAGCAATAAGAGTAGTTATGGCGTTGGTGTTGACAGGAAAAAATACTATCGACGTTGATATTAACGTCAACATGATTGGAGTTAGAATGGGTAACTGTGGAATCCAATTTAAGACCAACCATCTTGAGATTGATAAAATTGTGGAACTAGAAATTTGATTTTGTAACCAAGAAATTAATCTCCCACTGTATTCGCCAAAATTTTTGAGGTTAAAAACGAGTTTAGGGTAACAAGGGAAAATGTTGGAGTAGGTTGATGCCAGTCAGAGCAATTCGTCTAAATGCCAAACATTTGTATTGTGTACGTATTTTTTTAAGATTCTAGAGATCAATCTGTACGAAATTGGTCTAAACCAAGGAATGATCGTTCCAATTTTATTTCGGTCACAAAGGAAGAGAAGGTTGATTTGTAGGGAAGGAAGCTGAGAAGGTATTGAGATTAATAAAGTTGAACATGAATATAATGTGTTGAACTGCTATGAAGACGAAAATCAGAACTCTGAGTTTTCTGAGAATGCTCTAAGATGGTATCAATGCGATCATATATACTTGTCGTCTTCTAAGATGATTCCCTTTTGTTAATAGGTTAAAGAATCTATTTATATCAGTGGAAGTTAACACATTGATCTCGTAAGTGGTGACAGTTGAAGAGAAGCGCAAGAGTAGAGAAGTGGAAAATTATGGCGAAAGTGGGACTTGACGGTTGTACGACCACCATTCCATTCATTCCTTCAACTGTCGACACAAATTACTTACTTTATCATTGTGGGTGCATTGCTACACCGCACGTGCTATAGGCACCATACTAAAACCCTAGCGGATATCCCCCTATATGACATAATTGATGTCTCCAGCATGGTTAAGTCTATTTTATAGACGTGAATTTATTTGGTCAATGTTGACCTATCTAGACTGTTAGTCTTAGCATTAGATGAGTCTAGCATGTTTCTCAGTGGTGAGACTGACATGTTAGATCATTGGTAGATGAAGCATAAAGTGTATGCTGAAAGAAGTAATAATGCTTAATATACCATAGACGTTGAGAGTCTGATTGGTTTCAACATTGGTAGTTGTGGCATATCATTGTGTCAGCTAAGGCAACAATGACGTTCAGATGATCTTGTTGGATTAGTAAGCATAGGTTTAATGAAATTGCTGGATCGATCAAAGACCAATACATGTATATATATATTTTACAATGACATGTCAAGCGAATTCGTATGAGTATCAACTCTTATGATTATCAATCTCGTGTGAGTACGAATTTCGTGTTAGTACCAATTTGTGTGAATGCTAGCGTTAGCAATTGTAAAATATTTAGTTTCGTCCTACTGTCAAATGATTCGAGTAACAAAGTAGAGAAACAAAGACTATTTTAATTGGTACTAATTGGTATCAATACCAATTAAATTATTGGTAGAAGGACCAATTAATTTATGCTCCTTAATTGATTAAACAATAAAACTCTAATATGACAAATGAACCAAACGCAAATGAATGACTAATAGAAAGAGGGACTACCAATTGGTGGGACTTGGGAGAGAGGACCGACCAAAATTGGTGTAGAGCACGAGTTGGTGGTTGCGGGACCATGCTTCACATATCAATGGTCTCTCTAGCAATATTTTTGATATATTTGTTAATAATATTTAAGAGAGAGAATTTTGATGTAAAGACCAAGACCAAAAATTAGGAAATGCTAAAATAATAATATTTTAATATATTAGATGGTGGCAGAACCATTATATATTGCTATGCATAGCTATTTGGTCTTTAAAGCAAAAAAGAAATTTTAAGATTTTGATAGAAAGAGCAAGAGAGTTTTAATAGGAAGAAGAAACCCTAGGTAAAGGATACAATAATAATAAAACCTTAAATAAAACAAAAAAATATAAAATATAAAAGTGGGGACCTGCCAAGGGATGGTCGGCCGGCTGGCCAGCTGGCGCTTTTTATATTCTTTTAAATTTCTTCCTCCTTCCAGCTATTGCTCGGCCCTGAAGACCATTATTGTTGTGTACACCCGTGCCATTTTTTCGATGATGCCCGGTGTTAGCCCATATGCTTGAAAATTCATATATAAGACCATTTAGAAAAAACGTCGTAAATTCTTCATACGATGTCCGTTTTTGATGGTTAACCCCAATTCGGAATTGAAAATCGTCAGCTATCTCCCTCGCGGAAGGATTTAGGTTTAGAGCTCGTTTTGGCTGTTAAACGAAGAACCAACAACCTTCCAGGAATTTTTAGGCGAAATTCTGACAGTTTTTAACTTGTACTTCGCCTAGGGTTTAGACCGTATCACTTAGACCATTACTCGGAATAGGACGCCCTTTTCGTATGTCGTAGTAGAAAAATAGGGGAACATATGTTGTTTAGAATGTTTTGCCATATTCTTCAGACATTGGTACGCTTTTCCAAGATGATTATGACGTAACGTCAGAAATCAGAGTTTCGTCCAAGTATGTTCGTGTGCAACTTATTATGAGCTTTCATACAGGCTTGTATGGACATTGTGATAAATCAATATTATTCAATTAAAGTTTGAATATTTGATATAAAACAATTCTAGGAATTCAACCGGGGAATATAGCACTAGAGATGACTTAAGTTGCTTTATACTAGTAGGCAATCTATCTAGGAGCATTGATATCCATTAAGGAACAAAGATGTGTTCTGGATATTTATTATGTATAGTCAGAGATCATCTGGGAAGAAATTGCAATAAGCACCAGTGACATTTCGAGGACAATATTGCTCTATACTAGTGATTAATCCATCTAGGAGCTTTCCAATCATTGTATACTCAATACATGAGTAAGCACAAAGTCATACAATACTAATATTGCGTATATTCATATAAAATATCGAAATCTTATGATAGGATTTTTTTGAAGACCCTATTTATAATAACCGCAATCGCACAGCGTCTATAATGTAGAAGCGGCAAATACGGGTCAAACCCACAGGGAGCGAGAAAATACTGTAATCAATATCTCTAATATACTAACCAGAAAAGATGTTTTTGTATTTTTGGAATACAAATGAACTAAAAGAATTAAACTGAACTAATAAAATAAATACAACGAAGAGAGTCGGTAACCAGGGTTTATAGTTTCTACCATTATTTCTATTCAATTACTGAAATGAAACATAACTCCTGAGTATATATCTATTTTTCGTTCTATCGACATCACCTATTATATGTATTAGAGTCGCAAACATCACTGGGGCAACCTAATCATGGCGCATCAAGATCTCTAAGTCTCAGCATACACCATCAAATTGCGTTAGCGAAAAAATTATACGAAACTAAATACTGGTTCACAAATAATACTTGCAATTCTAAGCATACCCCATCAAAGAAATTAATCTAAGCATGGAATATCCATAATAATACAAATATATCTGTAACCCAATTAATTATGCATATAGTTTATTGTATCGTACAAAACCAGTGAAGCGACAATTGATTTTTCGATAAATCAATAAACAAAATCATAGAATTAATTAAATAAAATCATAATAGTCTTTATGCTAAATAATTCAATTTAAAGTAGTCTATCCCAAATGGTTTCGACATAAAAACCCTAGCTACAAAACAATTAAAATATGACTATGGGTTTCTCAAAACCCATTAAAAAGAATTAATAAATATAGAGAGGAAGGGATTAAATCGAAATCGAGCAATTCTATCTTCTCCATTAGTATGTGTTTTTCTTCTTGGTTTACGCTCGAGAGATAACACCTGACTTTCTTCCGCTTTCTCTGTTCGCCGTTCAATCCCCACACCGAACTCTTCCTCCACCCAACACAGCCACCAACCCTCTCTCGATGGTTGTGCTTTTCAGAAACTCCAAACCGTCCCTTCCACTTCCGCTTTCAGAACCCCAACTCTTCCAGCCAAATCCCTTCTTTCTGTTCTATCTTTTTCTTTTTATATTCTCTCACTTTTACCCTTCCGCACCTTAATCTTACTCTCTAAACTTCACAGCACGTCAGCCCCTAACCAACAACCTTAATCATTGATCGGCTAAGAGCGACTGCAACGGGAAGATTAAAACACGGATTAAAGATTAAAAGTAATCTTTAATCGTCAAATATGAACCGCAGCCGTGCGATTATAGATTAGGTTTAATCGAAGAAATCCACTGTACATGATTAAAAGTAATCGCCCGACCCCGACTAAAAATTATAATCAAGTGAATTCCCAGGAGTTCGTTTGGACTCAAGCGGTGCACTAGGATTTCGTTTAAAAATACGGGCGAGATGCTAATGATTCGCCTGTTGAAGCGAGAAGCTAATGCTTCACCTGCTCACACGAGAAGCTAGACTACCGCTAACCTCCAAGCGCAACACCAGAGCTTCGCCTAGTGTGAGCGAGTACCTAGTATACCGTTTGCGTCCAAACGAAACTGCACAGCTTCGCCTGAGCCTGAGCGTTGTGACAGTATTTCGCCCTGTCCCAGGCGTTACTCCAGGTGCTGAGCTTGCCTTATTTTTACCGTTAATATGTTACCGTTGATTTAGCCGTTGGCCTTGTATAACGGCTACATTTTTACACTATATATGGAATACTAAACTCATGTCATTTTACTCAACTCATCATTGTATTTGAAATTTCTAAAGTTCCTCACAATTTAATAAGTTTGCGAATCGATTAGGATTATGGCGCCAAATAAACCTCGAGGTCCAAATTTTTCTACATTTGAAGATGTTACGATGTGTACAATTTATTTGTCAATATCTCAAGATTCTAGCATTGGTACCGATCAATCTGAAGAAACATTATGGTCTCGTATATTACATCGGATGAAAGAAGCAATACTTTCGATGCCACCACGTAGTTGGACCTCCCTTCAGAAACGATTTCAAATTATAAGTAAAGATGTGGCACTTATGTATAGAAAGGAGGCTGAAGTGGAAAGGGAACATCATACTGGATAGGGCCCCAAAAATAAGGTTACAACTCATTTAAATTTGCTGATTACATTAATCTTTCAGATTGTATATTGATAGACACCTTTTAGTGTCTAAATTGCACCTTAATTTCTAGTGAGTTAGTATTCGA
>JAJJMC010008364.1:0-17001 GCA_023531435.1 Papaver californicum | reverse complement strand
GTGTTCTTTCTTTTATTATTGTTCTCGTTTGATCTCTCGTTATAACACGATCTTACTAACAATCTTAAGCGAGAGTTCTTTCGGAATAAGATGTAAAGCTCCAATATCTTCAACTTTGATATCGTCAGGTTTCCACCCGAAACAACTTCCAAGGAAGTACTGATTTTCAATGTAAATGAAACTCTTTGCACGACGGATAGCATTTATGTATGCATCTTGAATACTCCGATCAATGATGTTGTCTTTCCCACTAATAAGCCCTGCTCTTGCTGCTTCCTCGGGCGTGTCAGGGAATCCAAAAGCAGCTCCACCATCAATTGAACGAAACAATTGAACATTCCATGTTTCACGATCGTTTGGGTACATCACAGAAGATGGAGGAATAATTATGTTAGCAAGATCTCTAAGCTCAATAAGAAGGTCTTTCCCACCTTGCTTCCTCCACCTTTGCTCAAAGTTATATAAAACATCCCAAGCAACAGGTCCTTCCAGTCTTGAGTGGATGTCATGCCAAGGCTCCCTTGGGCCACCTTTTGTGATTGCAGAACCAGTGAAATTTGGTTGATTGAAATCAGCATGGTGCGCCGTGTCCAAGGTCCTAAAGAGTGAATGGAATTGCGTATCATACCTTCCGTTGCAAAGATCGATACCTCCAACAAAACTCACAATCCTCCTCTTCTGTGATCCTCTTTCAGGCATCTCACTATCAACACAAACAATCTTTTGGTGATGAGTGAACATTGTGGAAATTTGCAAGTCTTGAACTATGCTGCCTCCGTCATCGGGATTACGAGGGCAAAGTACACAGTGAACTTCAGTGTTCTCAAAGTATTGTGCAGTTTCTTCATCATGGCTAGCCATCAATCCATCCTTCTTTAGCAATCCTACCGACGTTCTATCATCCCAAACGAGCATAAGAACCTTAACACCGTCTCGTGCTTTCTTCTTCAGTAACTCTCCCAGGGTAACATCTCCTCCAGGCTTTTGCCTCCTTGTGTCCCTCACCAAAGTTATCTCGGTATACACAGACCAACCAGTTATGTAAATAAAATGTTGTGCATTAGTAATTGCATCAAAGATATCCTCCCAACATCGATGTGGCTCGTAAAATTTCCCACCGGAAAGTGGTATTTTTGGGATGAAATTTTCTGGAACATGAGAATCTTGGTAAAGAGAAACTTTGCACCCATTTCTCTGGGTAAAGTAAGTATAAGGAACACCAGGGAATTTAGGACTTATGATCCCACGAGACCAATTACGGTCCTTTGTAACGTCAAAAATTGTAGTTTGACATGGATTTTACCACCTCCAGGAACAGGATTACGGTCCTTGTCCATAATCTCAAGCCATTCATCAACTTCTTGCCCGTTAAGGATTTTGTTGACAGGCATGTAAGCTCTTCCTAATAGAGTTGCACCGATGGGATCGTCATCTTTGACAGTGAAGATAATGTTAGATGCCATATGTGCACAGTAAATATGGAACGACTCATACCACCGAGGATTAACTTCTTCGTCTCCAATCAATCTTGTTCGACCAACTCTTGCCTTTTCAAGATCGATTGTCGCGTATAATTTGGTAGCTCCTTTACCCACCCCGACAGTTTCCTCAATATTTTCCACAAGCTACAAAGGACAATGAGCACTTGTCAGGAAAGATAGAAAACAAAATAAGTTGTCATCTTTGGGTATGACTGCTACATAGGTTACAAAATTCCACAGGGATAACCGAATTTATATAAATTAGAAAAACCTTCACCAATGGATTCACTGAATTGGTAATCCATCATGAAATTTAATAACCCCATATATCAGCTTTATACTTGGTAATATGAAATATTGAAATTTAATGGTGTAATTTGTCGTTTAGTACGTGGGTTTTGGCCAGGATCCGATTTTGATATCCAGTTACCCAAAAAAACATTTGAAAAATATATCTGGACTAACTGTTGACTTTCATAGACCTGATTTGACTTATTTTTTTCCCTTGAAGATGTTTATTTTAAAATTTTGTTTTTTCTAGAGATCAATGGAGTTGATCAATAATTAGGTTATGTGTAAATATATTTAACTTTTATATAGAAAACCAAAAAAGTTATTAAATTGCCTTTGATAGACAAGAGTTTGGTCTAGAGATCATTTTTTTTTTTTTGATAACTGAGTACCAAATTGGGTTCTAGTTAAAATCTAGATACCAAACAACAAATTATAGAAATTAATATTGTTACAGATTTAAGAAAAGAAGACCTGAGGGCGGCATAATACTATTCTCCTGATCCTTGAAAACAATCTTCTCTTTGATATCGTTTTCGTACCAATATTCTCCAAATTTCCAATAGAAAAAGGGAAACCACGACGATATAGGTAAAATATATTGATTAAGCAAAACGAAAATATGTTACTTTGTATAATGATAATCGGAAGAAAAACAAGAAACTTAAAGATATAATTAAGAGGTAAATATTTTAATTAGTAAGGGCGAAACCAAATATTAAAGTACATAAACATAAATATATAATCGAGGATACCTCAAACTTCATAGAGCAAGTAAATAAAATATATGATTTTAAAATATTTTGAAAACATACACTTTTAAAAAAAGAACAAAAAAATAGACCCATCTTGGATAAAATATTTTAGGTTATAGAAATTAAAATTCATAGAAAATCCAAAATATTGGTTTTGATAATGTTTTTATCACGGTCAATTTAAAATTACAAATAAAATTTTTTATTACAAAGAATTGTAAATACTATTTTTACAAAGAAATGTAAATACTATAATTTATAGTAAAACAGCATTAAAAACAGAACAATAGTAAAAAAAAGTGCGACAGTTTGTTAATATTGTAAATGAACATTAACAGAAGATGTGATCTGTATTTTTCTTTGAGCAAATAATCGGAAAATCCATATTTTAGGATGCGGTAGTATTTTAATATCCTCGTAAATGAATGTGGCACTGAAAATACAAGATTCTAAACACGTGACATTATATCTGATCCAAAAAATATAACTGTATATTTATTTACCAATTTATATCGTATACCTTTCGGAAGAACCCAGGCCCTCCTCCACCACCACCACCCGTGTCTTTGTTAGGGTGTGATAATGAAGTTGCCTCAAAGATTGTAGCATGAAGCGTACCGTGGAGCAGAATCATCGACATCGCTTCTTCACCTTGCATAAATTCATGAACAAAAAGATCATCTTATCATACGGAACTGGAGAAATCGAAAAACAAACAAGCAATTCTATAAGGCAAATCTTAATCATACGTACCTTTGTATAGATGTTAACAAGTAAACAAGTGACAAAAGAATTGGTGCGAATAGAGGAGTATTTATAGCTTCACTGTAGAGCAATGCATAGATGGAAGAATTGGTGAGAATCTCAAATGATTTAAAGTGGAAGAAAAGTTTAAGAATCCAGATTTTGTTAAAGAAGTTATAAGTTTTTATTCGAGCGAGAATTGTTGTGATTGAAGTAATAAGATAATAGATTGAAACCAAGAACAAATGAGATCCTAAGTTAACTCCTAGAGCCTAGCCCCGCCAAGAAAGCAAAGTGTTAATATTCGGATCCAAAATGTTTTGCATGGGAGTCGATTCGACAAAGGTGGAAAAAAATTAATTTTTTTTTTATTTTCTTTTTAAATTGTTTATTTTCTAAAAGGGTATTTGGATAGCACGTAAGAAGTAGATTAAATTGAAAAATTAAAAATTAGTTTGAGAACTAAAATTTAGAATGATTTTTGTAAATAATTTTTTCTTTTTACTTCTAACCTCTTAAAAATTATGACTATTTTTATTTCTAGAAAAACAAAAGTATTTTTGATTTTGATCGCCAAACAAACTGCTTAAGAACCTTATACAAATTCTTTTACTAATACTTCCTCATCTATGTTAATTATCAATGAAATTTACGATAAGAGAGAACAAATGGCTTTTAATAATACTTCCTCATCAAAAGTAGTGCATTCCATTACATGTATACATGTTGTTTCACAGTCTATTTTGAAAAGGCAATTCTGAGGCCAAGTCTTATAGAGTAAAGGTGTGGAAGTGACAAAACGTAAAAAGGTGGGAGAGAAACATAACTTAGGCAAGACATTACCTCGCCCAAAAAATTGAAAAACGAGATATAATTCAATTTAATATAATTAAAAATAATAGGTGGACTCACTTGTGTATTTAATATAATTAAATTCTCTAAAACAAAAAATGATTCTCGTTTTTTCTAAAGCGAGAGATGAAATTTCGCACACTTAGACATTCCCTCGAGCTGATGTATCATCACTATTCAAGTGGGGTTAATAGACTGCTTCAGAACCACATAGATGCACTATTTATCTCACCATCTGTCTTGAAACGGTAGTTCTGACTAACGTTGGATATCAAAGATTATGTGATCGGGTAGTTTTTTTTTTTTATCGGTAAAAAATTTGGTGCTGTCAAATAAACTGTCTAAATAACGAGTTTCGAACTTAGATCAATGGTATCATTCTCAATGGCTCAACTACTGTGACATCATTTGTGGTTCTTGTGCCTAATGTTAATTTTAAACCCTCATCTATGTCTTTAGCGTTAAGAACCCAACTTCCTCTGATCCAAGTTTATTTTAAAATGTGGTGAGAAACTTTTAACCGATGATCAAATCGTGGATCCATCTATCACGCACAAATGGCTACTAAATACATTATCAAGTAGTAATTAATAGAAGTTCTCAGCAGCTGCAAGTGCATCTAAATTGGATCATTGATTGCAAGAAATTATGAGATCAAAATTATATAGCCATGGCATTAGGCTTTGATATATATATAGTTACTAATAAATACCTGCAGCAGTGACAGGTTCTCCTCAATTTTCACACATTTGTCAAAGTCAGGTACATACATAGTTAAATTCACCAATCCAAGGTAGTTAACATTGATTGATATCTGGAAAACACATTAATCACAAAATAACTACCCCTACCCTAGCTAGCATTAGGGATATGGACCATGGTTGTGAAACTGACGTCTCTTCCTATTGATCATGCACCTAACCCATTGAAAACCTAACCTAACTTTGATTTCATCTATGCTTGAAGCAGTTAGTAGGTGTGCAGTCCATTTCAGCAGTACTAACTCCTGCTATTTCTAGTACATTGTTGTCCAATTCTTGTTGGTGAAATACATGGACTTGCACATTCCGCTAAAAACATGTCATAAAACTATCCTCCAGAGTACAAAGAAACTTCAATCATCAAAGAGTACCTAGTACTACTACTGCACCGACGACGCGACCATATATTCTCTTTAATCCAATTTGTAATCTCTACTTGAATGTATCCTCTCTCATTTTCACTGCCACTATCTCTGTCTAAATATCAAGATCCACAAATATCTTGCAACAAAATATGGTACAATCAAAAAAGTTCCGAGGAGTCAGGCAACGACATTGGGGATCATGGGTCTCTGAAATTCGCCATCCTCTATTGTAAGTTACAAAATCTCAAATTTGATTTACTATTCGTCGGACAATTTCTCATAATCGATTCATGCTTTTGTTTTCTTTTGGTATGCATAGGAAAAGGAGGGTTTGGTTGGGAACCTTTAGGACAGCAGAGGAAGCGGCTCGAGCATACGATGAGGCAGCCATTCTGATGAGTGGTCGAAATGCAAAAACCAACTTCTCCATCAAAAAGACTACTGCAGAAACAGAAGCAGATGAGGTTCCCCAATCTTCAACTGAACTCTCAACAATCCTTAGTGCAAAACTTCGTCGTTGTTGCAAGACATTATCACCTTCTCTCACTTGTCTTAGGCTTGATACTGAAAACTCTCATATTGGAGTCTGGCAAAAACGAGCTGGGTCTCATTCTGAATCAAATTGGATTATGACCGTTGCTTTCGGTAAGAATAATGAACAAGCTTCAAATGAATTACCTTCTGCTAAAGTATCACCCCTAGAGAAGAATGCGATTGTAACAAGCCAAACCGATCATATGGTGAAAAATGGCGGACAGATTGGTGAAGACGAGGATAAAATTGCATTGCAAATGATTGAAGAACTACTAAATAGGAAATAGTTCTACTCCTCCATTCTCATATATAGTAAGAGTTCGTTAAATGGCACTGCAAGCCTGCAAGGTACTAAATTGGCTTGCAGAACTAGTACATCCATCTACCTTGGTAATTGTTGTTTTTATTTGCAAGTTTGATGGAAACTTTGTGCTCCTTTGTTAGAGCGATTTCTCGTTTATTTTAATGATGGTTTCATGATGGTACTTTCTTCTAAACTTTCAGTTGTTCCATAAATACATCCATCTATGTTGCTAAGGTAAGTGCATCTCCGATGGGGGTTAAGATCATATATAAAATCTATAAATACACATAATTTTTTTTGACAAATACCAGTGAGGTCCGATAAATTTTGTTTCAAATATGACTTAAGAAATTAAAATAATAGATATATTTAGAAATTTTTTATAATAAAGGTGTAGATAAATGTCTACAAAGACGGAACCAGGACTTATATGCTATCAAATAATATTCATAAAATTTTGAACCTATAATTTATCCAAATTTTACTATACCATTATAATTTGCACTCATAAGATAATAAAATTATATAAAATCTAATTATTTTTTTATTAAAAATCCGAATTCCTTCTATTAGCATAATTAAGAGATGGAGTCATGAAACATCTTTAAACAAGTAACTTAGTATATAAGACTCAGTCGTTTGAGATTTATTTCGTATGAGTTCTTTTTCTATGAATATTTTCAATTTATTTTTAACAGTTATGTTATAAATAACAAGATTTTGCTTCCGCAAGGGCCTAGGAGATCCTTGTGCGAATTTAACCGCACTTACTTCAATTTTCTTATTCATTTCCACCATGTAGGGAATGCTGGAGAATAGAATACAGATCGAATCAAAAGAAGGTTGAAACTTCCTACTGTTTTTTTTTTAAGCATTCCTACTGATTTCTGAATAAGAAGCTTGCCATCTCTACTATCATCTCTTGCATCTCCTAAATTCCCAAGAATATCCAGAGTTTCTTCACAGGTTGACGTGTGTGCATTAAATAAAAACGTGTTTGGTTACCACCTGACTACTAAACTGTCAGTCCCATATTCCATCGTATTTCCATCCATCATGCTCATAGGTCATCCACCCGTGGACCGATAGGTATATTTCGTCAAGCACTAAAAAACAATAAAAATAATACTTCTATTGTCTCATTTTAGATAAAAGGGAAAGATTTTTTTTAAATTTTAAATTAGACGAAGGTTTTAATATTTCTTCCTTAAATATTTTTGATTTATCTTTGTTTCAATATCATGCATTAACTTAGAGAACAATATAGGCTCAACCAACTGAATGACATAAACATATAGTACTACTATATATTTGATTCACATTAAAGACTAGACACTAAAATTTAGGAGTAATTGGAAATGTAATTAAGGGTTTTTAGGGAGAAAAAAATGTTTCTTCTCTTTTAATCTGTATAAAAAACTCTTCCTTTTCGTCTAAAATGGGATAGAGTGAGTAGAAAACACGCATGTTACTCGCTATTTTAGACATAGCGTGGGGAGATCTAGTTCGTGTGATCTTCACTTTATCCGATACATTCCACATTCCTAGAATCTATGACTTCAATTTTAAAGCACGTTAGACCACACCAGTAAGACGTGTGCAAGTGGCGTGACCTCTATTAAATCTATCCGATAAGATCATCACAAGTACTTCATTTTCAAACACTATGGGACCCACTAACTAACAGTTCTGCCAAACCAATATCTTAAGTTTACGTAGGACATTTTTTTTTGTTGTTGTTGTTGTTAAGATCCTTCACTTAATAAGCCTTGGACAACCCTAACCTTGAAAGCCGGTTTCCGAGGTTAGTTAGACTCATAGACTTCAATATGATATCAAAACAGACAATTTGTGACGAGTCATTTGACCGTACCTCTACTCCACGTCACCCGATTTAATGTTCACGTGTTAGACCCAAAGAGGCTATACGTGAAGGGACATGTTGAGATTAGTCCCACATTGGATCAACTTAACATACTGCACTTAATAAACCTTGGACAATCCTTACCTTGAAAGCCGGTTTTCAAGGTTAGTTAAGCCCATTACTTTTCCTTCAAGCATCAAACTAAGAAGTCTTATTTTTCATACCTTATCCCACGAAATCACAACTTAGAAGAAAAACTAAGTACCAAAAAAGATGTCACGACTTTTCCAATCAACACGATAGTAGTCTTAGTTCAAGAAAACCGTTCATTTGATCATATGTTAGGATGGATGAAATCGCTTAACCCGGAAATTAATGGAGTAACCGGGACAGAATTCAATCATATTTCAGCAAATGATCTAACGTCAGGCAAGATATATTTCAGCGACAATCAGAACATGTAGACCCAGACCCCCGGTCATTCAATCCAAGACATATACGAGTAAATTTTCGGTATGCAATGGGAGGAATCAACAGCTTCGAAAGATAATGTTCCGGAAATGAAAGGGTTCGCAAAATACAGAAAGACTAACAAAAGGGATGTCGAGCAGTTATGAATGGGTTTCAACCGGATTCTCTACCTATTTATAAAGAACTAGTGTCTGAATTTGCCGTGTTTGATCGTTGGTTTGCTTCTGTTCTGGCTTCAACTCAACCGAACCGATTATTCGTTCATTCGGCCACTTCACATGGTGCGGAGAGAAACGATAGACAGAAATAGATCGCCGTGTTTCCTCAGAAAACAATTTTTGAATCGCTGGATGAAGCAGGGTTGTCGTTTGGAATTTATTATCAGAATCTGCCTTCTACTCTTTTTTACAGATAAGTAGTTTGGTTCTTATACATTCCCTTTTTTACCTTTGGGTTCTAAATTCAATCCGGTTCTTGTAACTTTTTCCAGATTACTGGGAAATGACTCATGCTATCACGCACATGATTGCACAAATAAATCCGCACTTTAATTTAAACTGTCAGATTTATAGAAATACACATAAATGACAGCTTAGAAGTACTTGCTTGTTGTGTTGTTATGCATTTGTGTCCGTAATATCACGAATTGAAAATCTAAAATTATTTATCCATGAGTATTTACTTGAAAGCATAAGAGCAACTGCAATGGACGATCAGACCAAAGAGTAAACACCAGAAATGGTCTTTGGTCCGATTTTGTGAGCCGCAACGGACGAGTAAATGTAGTATTTGGTCCAAAAAGTGAACAGTATTCGATCATGTTTAGTCAAGAAAATGGTCCAAAACAGATATCGTCTGACGCCAATGTAAAACAACGTTTTGGGAAAACGTCATTATACGAGGACGTTTAAAAAAACAAACGTCATTACTGAAAAACGTCTACCAAAACGTTTATTAAGAACAGCGTTTATAAAACGTTGTATTAAAAGAGCGTTTTTGAACCGTTCTTTTTGAAACGTTGTATTGAAACAGCGTTTCTGAAAGGTTGTTCTTGAAACGTTGTACTAAAACAGCGTTTTTGAAACGTCGTATTAAATGTTTATTAAGAACAGCGTTTTTGAAACGTCGTATTAAAACAGCGTTTTCAAAAGTAATGGTCCTCTGCACCAACGTTTAGTCTATCAAACGTTGTTATATGTGGGCGTTTTTTTTTGAAATGCTGTTTTAGAAGAGCGTTTGAGTTTTGACGCTACTTTACTAGGACGTTTTTCTATGTTTTATATCAAAACGCTTCAGTATGGTAACGTTTAGGTAACGCTTTAGTAAAGTGACGTTTTGAATATATAACGCTTCACTACAGCAACGTATATTATAAACGCTAACCTAAATGAACGTCAAAAACATAACGCTTGTACAGTTAAACGTCTGTGTAATATACGTTACTTTAGTACAGCGTTTGATAATTAACGCTTATTTACAACAGCGTAATATCATATTTACTCATGTTCTCGTTGCGTTTTTTTTTTAAACGACCAAACAGATTTGGTATTTGGTCGATGGTCTGGTCCAACCGCTGCAGTTGCTCTAAGAAACAAAGAATATCCGATATGCTTAAGCATAAAATGGGTTTTCTAGTATAGACAGAATTACAATTATCTACTGTTGGAGAAAAATGAACTTAAAATGTTTTTGGTTTTGGTGGGAATGGACCTTAGGACCTAGAAGTCACTAAACTAGCTCATTTTTACTTTTGTGAATGAGCCTTTAGTCCCACATTGGAGAGACTAAAGATGAATCCTCTCCTTATTACCTAAAAAGTTGCTTCTAAGGGAGCGCCCTTAGGATTTAGAAGCTTTTGTGGTTGGGAGAGGACTAAGGAAATGGGCTAGGTAGAGCAAACATACTTTCCACACATGTGCGGTACTTCGCACCGAAGCACGCACGCTTGCGGCTTGTGGACTTGTGTGCTTGCGGACTTGCGGCTGCAGTTGTGGTTGTGGGTGCGGGTGTGACTGTGGCTACTGCTGTGCGAATGAGTATGCTTGCGGGTGCGGACGTAGCTGAGGCTACGGGCCAACCAAGACTTACGTTTTTTGAAACATAATATTTTTTTTCTTAAAAGAATTTATGACTAATTCAAATCTTGTTTTAAATGTGGGGGCGTATGACCCAGCGAGATTTTCGGAGAGAATTATTCTTAACCGTTTTAAATCCGTTTTAACCATTATCTCCGTGCTTCATGCGTGGAATTAAATTTCAACCATAATTTCCGTGATTTATGCATGGAATTGATTGACACATTCTCTTCTTCTACCTATAAAAGAAAACAAATTTCACCATTTAAACTCACTCCAGAAGCAGCTATTATCTTGTCTTCTTTTCCCTTCTTCTTGCTTTGTTTTGCGCACATTTCTTGTTTATTTCCTTCCATCTAAATTGCTGCTAAGTTCTAGAAGGTGACTAGTATTGTGCTTATACTAGTCATAACGGGCAGTTCTATCCTGGACACATCTCTTCTGTTGGGGTATAACATCTCTCATTATTGAGGAGTACCCGAGGACTATTGTGTTAAGGAAAATTTGCTGAGCAGGTGGCTCTGTCCAGAAAAATTCAGTGACAAAGATTTCAAAAGATGGCAATCCAAGATGTTGTTCTTTCTGAGTTTCCATATGTTAGATGAACTAGTTCTGAAATCCTTTGATGAGAGTTTGAATGATGCTGGAAATGAAAGAGAATTGGAAAGTTGGGGTAGACAGAACTATATGGCCAAAAATCATATATTGAACTGTTTAGAAGATGCATTGTATGACTTTTATAATGCAAAAGAAAACTTCTCTGCTTATGATCTATGGGCTGTTTCAGAAGCCAAATACCAAGCGGAAATTGCTGGAAGTACGAAGTTTTTGGTAGCTAGGTTCCTGGAATACAAAATGTCAAATGACAAATCAGTGGTTGATCAATTCCTTGAACTTCAACGCATTATCAATGAAATTATTGCTGAAGGTATGGTGATAGATGAAACGTTTCAAATGTCCGCAGTGATTGAGAACTTACCTTCTTCATGGTCTGAATACAAACGAAGATTGAGACATGAAACTGGTGAAGTCAGTATGGTTGAATTGGGTAAGAAGATTCAAGTGGAAGAATTGTTGTGTTCAAAACACAAAAATATATCTTCCGCAAGGGACATGTCCAACAAGGCTCATGTAAGTGAACACAAGTCTTCTGCAAGCGACAGCAAAAACAACCGCAAGCCTGGTCCGCACAAGAAAGTATATTTCTGAAACCCAAATCTGGCATTGGTAAGATTAAAGGTGCGTGTTATGTTTGCGGAATTCCTGGCCATATGGCAATGCATTGCAGAAAACATAAGGACTTTAATAATAATAAGAAAAACAATGCTAATTTGGTTGAATGCAACAAGAACGAGTTTTCTGGCACCGTGTGAAGTCAATTTGGTAACCAATGCGAGAGATTGGTGGGTAGACTCTAGTGCTACCAAACATGTCTGTGGAAACAAAGATATGTTCACCTCCTATCAGAAGTAGGGGAAGGAGAAAAACTCTACATGGGTAAATCGTCCGCAGCACAGGTTGCGGGAAAAGGCAAGGTTGGGCTAAAGCTCACTTCTGGCAAAAATCTCACATTGAATGAAGTTCTTCATGTTCCGGACATCTGCAAAAATCTTGTATCTTGTGGTGTTTTAGATAATAAGGGTTTTAAACTTGTTTTTGAATTTGGGAAAGTTATTGTCACTAAGGGTAAGGATTATGTTGGAAAGGGTTATAAGATTGAGGGTCTTTACAAACTTAATGTAACCTCTGTTGAAATGAATAAATTTGATTCTTCTGCTTATGTTTGTGTGTCATTGAATGTTTGGCATGGTAGACTTGGTCATGTTAACTATAAGTCAATGAATAAACTGGCTAGCATAGGCTGTGTACCCAAATTTAGTTTGGAAAATGAACATAGATGTGAAATATGTGTTGAATCAAAATATGCTAAAAAATCTTATAAAAAAAATATTCAGAGAAATTCTAAACCCTTAGAATTAATTCATTCAGACCTAGTTGACATGAAGTCAGTTCAAACTAGAGGTGGTAAGAAATGGTTTGTCACTTTTATAGATGATTGTACGAGGTATTGTCACATATATTTACTTAAAGGTAAGTATGATGCCTTAGAAGCCTTTAAGATATATAAACTAGAAGTTGAAAACCAAATGAGTGCTACCATTAAAACTGTTAGGTCAAACCATGGTGGCGAGTATGTAATCCCTATAGGAGATTTTTTCATATAACATGTCATTATACATGAAGTAACCCCTCCTTATTCACCATAATCTAATGGTGTGAATGAATGAAAAAACCGAACCCTTAAGGAGATGATGAATGCCATGTTAATTAGTTCAGGACTACCAACAAACTTGTGGGGGGAGGCCGTCCTCTCAGCTTGCTATGTCTTGAACAGAGTACCTTTTAAAGGATCAGGCAAAACTCCATGAGTTATGGAAAGGTAGACAACCTTCATATGCATACTTTAAAGTGTGGGGGTGTTTGGCTAAGGTGTCCATTCCTCCATCTAAGAAAACCAAGATAGGACCCAAACTGTTGACTGTTTCTTCATAGGGTATCCTGAACATACTACTGCATATAGGTTTATGGTTGTGAGTTCTGAAATATATGAAATTAGTGTGAATACAATTATGGAATCTAGGGATGCTGTGTTCTTTGAAAAAAAAATCATTTGAAATCTGAATCTCGCATGATATGTGTTGATCCCCTAGATGTCCCTTCTACTAGTCAGACATTACCTATAGAGGAGGATAAATTTGAGCCTAGAAGAGGTAAAAGACTTAGAACTGAAAAATCTTTTGGGCCAGACTTCATAACATGCTTAGCTGAGACTGATCCACAAATTTATAGAGAAGCCATGAATTCTTCTGAAGCTCCATGGTGGAAAGAATCCATCATTAATGAAATGGATTCCATTATACAGAATGGTACTTTGGGAGATTGTAGATTTACCTCTAGGGTGTAAACCCATAGGTTGTAAATGGATCTTCAAAAGGAATCGTAAAGTAGATGGAACTATGGAAAAATACAAAGCTAGACTAGTAGCTAAAGGCTATAAACAAATATAAGGTGTAGATTTCTTTGATGCTTATTCACCTGTTACGAGAATTACTTCCATTAGGATGTTAATTGCTATTGCTGCCATTCATAACTTAGAGATACATCAAATGGATGTAAAAACAGTCTTTCTAAATGGTGAATTAGATGAAGAAATTTATATGGACTAACCCGAGGGCTTTGTAGTGAAAGGTTGTGAAAACAAAGTATGTAAACTGAAAAAATATTTATATGGTTTGAAACAAGCACCTAAACAGTGGCATGCAAAATTTGATCATGTGATGATTTCTAGTGGCTTTAAAATAAATGAATCTGACAAGTGTGTTTATACTAAACTTGTGAATGATGCCTGTGTGATTGTATGCTTGTATGTTGATGATATGCTTATACTTGGTACAAACATGGATGTAATTAATTCCACTAAGAGCATGCTAAATGAGAACTTTGACATGAAAGACTTAGTCCCGGCTGATGTGATCTTAGGGATGAAGATTAGGAGAAATTCTAATGGATATAGTCTTAGTCAATCTCATTATGTTGAATCTGTACTTAGAAAATATAACCAGTTTGATTGTAAACCTGCTTGTACTCCTTATGATCCTTGTTGTAGACTCAAAAATAATAAGGGTAATGGATTTTCGCAACTTGAATATTCACGTGTAATAGGAAGTCTGATGTATTTGATGAATTGTACAAGACCATACATTGCTTATGCTGTGAGTAGGTTGAGTAGGTATACATGTAATCCGGGACAGGAACATTGGGATGCACTTATTAGAGTGTTAAGGTACTTAAGGTAAACTTTAAACTTTTGTTTAAATTATGAGAGATACCATGCGGTCCTTGAAGGATTTTGTGACGCAAATTGGATATCGGACTCAGAGGAGTCTAAGTCTACGAGTAGATATGTTTTCACTCTAGCATGCGGGTCTGTATCTTGTAAGAGTTCCAAACAGACATGTATAGCTCGATCCACTATGAAATCGGAGTTTATTGCGTTAGATAAAGTAGGAGAGGAAGCCGCTTGGCTAAGATGCTTTTTAGAAGACATTCCTCTTTGGCATAGGCCTGTGCCAGCTATATCTATACGTTGTGATAGTCAAGATGCAATACTAATGCTAAAAACAACAACTATAATGGGAAATCTATACACATTCGTAGAAGACACAATTCCCTAAAACAACTAATCTCAACTGGCGTTATTTCTGTTGACTTTGTGAGGTCTAAGGAGAATATCGCGGAACCTTTGACGAAAGGTTTGTCCAAGGAGATAGTCAGTAATACATCAAGGGGGATGGGTCTTAAGCTCATCAATTAAACTTTCCATGAAGGATACTCAACCTTGCTGACTGGAGATCCCAAGATCAAGGTTTCAAATGAGACAACTAATTTGTGGTGGGTTAAAGGAAACACTATCAGAGAATTTCATTCTTGTCCCTTCCCTATGGTGTAGACATGATAATGTGACTGCATATGAGGATGGCTTTTTATTAAGTCTTAATGAGTTTTATAGTTTCAATTTAAGATTGAAGTGGGGTGTAGCAGTAAACACTCTTGATAGAACTCACCTATCTGAATGAGGAAGTGGGCTGCTTCTTATGAGAATTGAGCTGATTCTCTAGAGCATTCTGAGAAGCAGGATACGTCTAGGGCCAAAATGGACACAAGGACACGAACTTGACAGCACCTAGAGCGATATCACGCATGAAAGTTATTGATGAACTACACCAAACGATGGCAGTTCAAGACATCGCGTTCACTGTCCATCAAGTAGTTTCGGTAATTTCTCACTAAGCAAATGTTCAAGACCTTATGGACACCTATCGCCTAAGAGGTATTTTTCGCTTTCTGATTTCTGGTTTTCACCGGGTTTTCATCCATGTGGGGGATTGTTGGAGAAAAATGAACTTAAAATGTTTTTTGGTCTTGGTGGGAATGGACCTTAGGACCTAGAAGTCACTAAGGGCAAGCTCATTTTCACTTTTGTGAATGAACCTCTAGTCCCACATTGGAGAGACTAAAGATGATTCCTCTCTTTATTACCTAAAAAGTTGCTTCTAAGGGAGGCCCCTTAAGGTTTAGAAGCTTTTGTGGTTGGGGGAGGATTAAGGCAATGGTCTAGGTAGAGAAAACACACTTTTCACAAATGTGCGGTGCTTCACACCGAAGCACGCATGCTTGCGGCTTGCGAGCTTGCGTGCTTGCGGACTTGCGACTGTGGCTGTGGTTGCGGTTACGGGTGCAGGTGCGGGTGTGACTGTGGCTACTGTTGCGGGAATGAGTATGCTTGCGGGTGCGGACGTAGCTGAGGCTGCGGACCAACCAAGACTTACGTTTTTTGAAACAGAATATTTTTTTTTCTTAAAAGAATTTATGATTAATTCAAATCTTGTTTTAAATGTGGGGGCGTATGAACCGTTTTAAATCCGTTTTAACCATTATCTCCGTGCTTCATGCGTGGAATTAAATTTCAACCATAATGTTCGTGATTCATGCACGGAATTGATTGACACATTCTCTTCTTCTACCTATAAAAGAAAACGAATTTCACCATTTGAACTCACTCCAGAAGCAGTTACTATCATGTCTTCTTTTCCCCTCTTCTTGCTTTGTTTTGCGCACGTTTCTTGTTTATTTCCTTCCATCTAAATTGCTGTTAAGTTCTAGAGGGTGACTAGTATTGTTCTTATATTAGTCATAAAGGGCGGTTCTATCCTGGACACATCTCCTCTGTTGGGGTATAACATCTCTCATTATTGAGGAGTATCCGAGGACTATTGTGTTAAGGACAATTTGCTGGCAGGTGGCTCTGTCAATTGTGTGTATCAATCAGAGATTTCTTAACCTTAATGATAGAAACATTTTAGTGTCTAATTTGCACCTTAGTTTCTATTAAGTTAGTATTCGATTTTGCAATTATTACGTGTTTTTATGCTTTTGTAGGTACATTTGAAGAATAAAGATTTGTGGAAAAATTGGCTCAAAAAGTGATAAAGGCACTCAAGGACAAGTGTTATTTGGCACACTAGAAGTGGATAAGGGGTACCCTCGAGTCAACTCGGTCAAATCGGTCAACCCGAGTTGACCGAGTCAACTCAGCACGGGATCGGGACGGAAACCACTGTATTCAACTGCACACTTTGATTCGTGATAAAACTTGGATATTCTTGGCTCAAATTGATACAAAAGATAGATGGGACCAATACAAGATTAAACACGTGAAGAAACAACAATTTTAGCCGGAAAAATAGCCCTAAATCCGAATTTGGCCGGAAAAAGGGAGTTATACTTTGATTCGGATTTGGGAGGATTTGGATGTGTTTTAAAGAGTTCTATTAGGTTTAGAAGACTCACAAGGATCCCTAGAGCCTATATATACCAAGAGAAGCCAAGAAGAACGGGAAGGAAGCCTAGAGATTGATTTTCGGAGTCACCGGAGTTTGGCCG
>JAJJMC010008354.1:0-11886 GCA_023531435.1 Papaver californicum | reverse complement strand
TTTTCCGGAGTAAGCCTGCGATAGGATGCTTTAGGGTTATTGATATTGAGAGTGCATGAATGTTGAGTATGATTTGGTTGATAACATGTTGGAAGATGGAAGATGAACTCTCTAACCAATGTTCTTTATCTCTGATATTCGTTTTAATCTTTTTGCTTTAGTATAATTTAGTTATAATCACAACCAAAACCCCTCATATTTACATAAATAATCTTTTTACTATACTCTAATCTATATTAGTGAAGTAAGAACTTGAAATTAATTTTGCTTGGCTGACAACCAACCAAATTTTGGCGCCGTTGCCGGAGAGGCATAGTGGATTTTTATTTTGTTTTTGATTTCTTATTTCTAGTTTTTAATTTAGTGTCAAATATTGTTTTTCAGGTACTATTTCTTTCGTGAATGCTTAGAGAGGGTAAACCAAGTCCCATTGGTATACGACTTCGATCAGGCACTTTACTAAA
This sequence comes from Papaver californicum, assembly GCA_023531435.1. Taxonomy (NCBI): domain Eukaryota; kingdom Viridiplantae; phylum Streptophyta; class Magnoliopsida; order Ranunculales; family Papaveraceae; genus Papaver; species Papaver californicum. Next base: position 11,422 of record JAJJMC010008354.1, on the reverse strand, counting down.
AGAATTCGTTCGAGCAGTGAACACTCCACTTCCTCCAAGTACATCGTCAAGTGAGTTTGCAGATTCAGACGTAGAGGAAGAACAAGAAACATGGGTGACACAAATCGTACACTCAATGACTTAGCGTCTCACCAGTTGGATAGGCAACAATGGTGTATTCAGACAACATCTACATTTGAGATCAAGCCAGTGTTGATTCGAGAACTTCCAAAGTTTCATGGACTGACTAACGAAGATCCAAATAAACATTTGATGGATTTCCATTACATAATCATGGCCATGCTACCAGCAGAGACTGATGTTGATGGAGTCATGTTAAGAGCTTTTCCATTCTCCCTGATGGAAATTGCTAAGGAATGGTTATACTATCTACCTTCTGGTAGTGTCACAACTTAGAATGGTCTGAAGAATTTTTTTTAGAGAGATACTTTCCTGCATCAAAGGAAACTCAGATTCGTAAAGAGATTTGTGGCATTAAGCAGATGGCAGGAGAGACATTGTATGAATGCTGGGAACATTACAAGAGATTGGTCGCTAGCTTCCCACATCATCAATTCAATGATGTATTGATCATCCAGTACTTCTATGATGGTCTTCAAGCAAGCGACATAAATCTTCTCGACGCTGCAGGTGGTGGTGCATTAGTGAACAAAACAGTAGCTCAAGCTAGAAAGTTAATTGAGAACATGGCAGCAAACTCTCAACAATTTTCAAGTCGTGGGTCAGAACCACTCGTCAAGAGGGTTAATGAGGTTACTTCTTCACCGCACTTAGAGCATAGAATTGGTAATATGGAGAAGATGATATAACAAATGGCATCAGTGATCGTTCCCTCTTATGAGGAAGAAACCGAAAAGTTGAATGCAGTATTCCAAAATCAGCAGAGACAACGGTATGATCCTTTCTCCAACACTTATAATCCAGGATAGAGAGATCATCCAAATTTTAGCTATGCGAACAAGCAAGCTGTAGCTCCAAGGCCGGTTTTCAATCGTCCAAATGGATTCGAACATCAAGTACAACCTCCACAACAAGCTCAAAATTCAGAATCATCGGAGATGCTCTCCATGATGAAGAATATGACGACGTTGATGCAGAAAAATCAGCAGACAAATGATAATGCGATAAAAGAGCTACAAACTCAGATGAGCACTATGGCCGGTAGACTGAATCATATGGAGACACAGAATAGTGGGAAACTTCCATCTCAACCTATCAATCTAAGAGAAAATGTCAACGCCGTGACATTGAGAAGTGGTACACAAACTGAGCAACCAGAGGAAGCTGAGAAAAACAAAGACCCTAAGGGGCCAGTTTTGGAAAAAGGGATTACTGACTCTTCCCAAACCGATGAGGTACCTAAAGAAAACTCTAAACCTCCTGTTTCTACTTATGTTCCTCCTTTACCTTGTGCACCAATAAACAAAGATTAACCGGTAATGAGGTAATGAGAGTGGGGGAGAATGATTCGGCTATCTTGCAAAAGAAACTCCTACTCAAATGTAAAGATCCCAGTAGTTTTGATATTCCTATTTTTATTGGTAACACGATGTTTAATAAGGCTATGCTTGATTTAGGAGCATCAGTAAATGTTATGCCTGCATCTATATATGAATCTCTTAATTTAGGACCTTTGAAAGAAACTAGAACTGTTTTACAACTAGCTGACCGCTCTAATGTATACCCTAAAGGTATTGTTGAAGATGTGCTTGTGCGGGTTAATCAACTAGTTTTTCCAGAAGATTTCTGTGTACTGGAGATGACAGATGGATCAACTGATTCGTCAATACCGTTACTAGTGGGACGTCCATTCATGCGAACAAAGAGAACAAAAATTGACGCCTATAGAGGAACATTGACAATGGAATTCGATGGAGAAATAATACGTTTTAACATTTATTAGGCGATGCGATATCCTAGTGACGTCCATTCTTGTTTCTCTATTGATGTTATTGAATCTTTAGCTAAACAGATGTTTGATTTGGGGAGTAATTATCCATTGGAGGCTATTATCACGAGAAGCGTGGGTTTTAAAAATATTACAGATCCAAGAACCGAGCTTAAATTAGGGGATGAATTTGAGGAAGCTATTTGTGAACTCAATTCGTTACAACAATACTCACCAATTCATGATATTTCATTTATCTCTTTACCATGCACTAATGAAAATTGTTGCCGACTGTCTTGCAAGCTCCTAAACTAGAACTTAAGCCGCTTCACCAAAAATACATGTATTTGGGTGATAATGAGGAGCTGCCGGTAATAGTTTCTAAAGAACTAACTGAATTGCTGGAACAAAGACTTCTTCGGGTGTTGAAGGAGTATAAACCAGCCATAGGATGGACAATTGCTGATATCAAGGGAATAATCCCTTCTACGTGTATGCATAAAATACTACTTGAGGAGGGAACAAAGCCTACAAGGGAAGCTCAACGTCGTTTGAATCCTCTAATGATGGAAGTAGTAAAGAAAGAGATACTTAAGTTATTAGATGTAGGAGTTATCTACCCCATTTCTGATAGCAAGTGGGTGAGCCCGGTACAAGTTGTACCAAAGAAGTCAGGCGTTACAGTGGTGCAGAATAAAAACAATGAACTTGTCCCAACTCGAGTGCAAACCGGTTGGAGAGTTTGTATTGATTATCAAAAACTTAATGCAACCACTAGAAAAGACCACTTTACTTTACCTTTTATGGATCGGATGTTGGAAATATTGTCAGGACACTCGTATTACTGTTTTCTTGATGGTTATTCAGGTTACAATCAAATTGCTATAGCACCCGAGGATCAAGAGAAGACCACGTTTACTTGTCCTTTTGGAACATTTGCATACATGAGGATGCGTTTTGGTTTGTGTAACGCACCCGCTACCTTCCAAAGGTGTATGGTAAGTATCTTTTCAGATTACGTTGAAAACATTATCGAAGTTTTTATGGATGATTTCAGTGTGTATGGTGATTCATTTGACTTGTGCTTGGATAACCTTACATTGATACTTAAACGATATTTTGAAACTAATCTTGTGCTAAATTGGGAGAAATGCCATTTTATAGTAACTCATGGCATTGTTTTAGGCCATATTATATCTTCTAAAGGACTGGAAGTTGATAAAGCTAAGATCGATATTATTCGTGCTCTTACCCCTCCCACTATGATGAGGGAGATTGTGTTTTTCTTGATCATGCCGCACTTATGTACTTACTTACAAAGAAAGAGGCAAAACCAATACTAATTCGATGGATACTACTCCTACAAGAATTTGATCTCGAAATTAAGGACAAGAAAGGAATCGAGAATACCATTGCGGACCACTTGAGTCGTCTTACTGTAGACGAAGAAGCTATCCCGTTATGTGAAAGCTTTCCAGATGAACAACTCTTCTTAGTTACAGTTTCAGAACCATGGTATTCGGATATTGTGAATTATTTAGTGTCTAAAAAAATCCCGAGAGATTTTTCACGTGCTGAGAGAGACAAACTTAAAAAGATAGCGAATCAATATATATGGGATGATTCATACCTGTGGAAACATTGTTCAGACCAAATTATGCGAAGGTGCATACCCGAATCTGAATACAACTCTATCTTGTCTTTTTGCCATTCATATGCTTGTGGAGGACACTTTGAGGAAAAAAGAACTGCTTTGAAGGTACTTGAAAGTGGGTTCTATTGGCCCACTTTATTTAAAGATGTGTATGTATTTTGCACAACTTGTGATAGGTGTCAAAGAACGGGCAATCTAGGTGCTCGAAATCAAATGCCACAGAAGTTTATTCTCTTTGTTGAAATTTTTGATGTACGGGGCATTGATTTTATGGGTTCTTTTGTTAATTCTTTTGGTAAATTTTACATCTTACTCGCTGTTGATTATGTCTCGAAATGGGTGGAAGCTAAAGCCACCTCTACCAATGATTCTAAAGTGGTTACAAATTTTGTTAAAGAACATATTTTTGCAAGGTTTGGAACTCCAAAAGCCATAATCAACGATGGGGGATCACACTTTCGAAACAAGTTCTTCCAGAGTTTGTTGAAAAAGTATAACATATCTCACAAGATTTCCATATCATATCATCCACAAACAAACGGGCAAGCAGAAGTCTCTAATCGAGAGGTGAAGTCCATCCTAGAAAAAACAATGAATCCGTCAAGGAAGATTGAAGTTTACGTCTCAATGATGCATTATGGGCATACCGAACAACATACAAGACTCCTATTGGGATGTACCCATATAGACTTGTGTACGGTAAACCTTGTCATATTCATGTTGAAATTGAGCATAAGGATTTTTGGGCTATTCAACAGTGCAACATGGAGATGGATGAGGCTGGTAAACAAAGGAAGCTTCAGTTGAGTAAACTGGAAGAGATTCGTAATGATGCATATGAAAGTTCACGAATCTACAAGGAGAAAACAAAGGCTTTTTATGATAGTAAGATTTCTAGAAAACAGTTTACTATTGGATAGAAAGTTCTCTTGTTTAACTCTCGCCTTCATTTATTTCTTGGAAAATTGAAGTCTCGTTGGATATGACCCTTTGTTGTGTCTAACGTTTTTACTCAAGGTGCAGTGGAGATTCGTAGCTTGTTAACAGGGAAGGAACTTAAAGTGAATGGGAATCGTTTGAAGCCCTATATGATCCGTTTGAAACTGAAGACGTTAAACTAAGCGCTAAATGGGAGGCAACCCATTGGTTTTGTATTTCTATATCCATCTTTTTATTATTTTTTCATATCATGTTAGGATTTACCATCTTGATTTTACATTGGAGGAATCAATTTACATTGAGGACAATGCAAAGTTTAAGTGTGGGGGAGTAATTAAGCATATAAAATTTTTAGTATTTGCTTTTGTAGGTAAAATTTTAAAACTTTTGTACATATTTGTATGAAACCTTCAACTTTTAGTGATTTTAGATTCACTTAGTATACTTCTAGCTACGTTTACATACGGAGTTCTAACCGAAACAACTGAACTTAGAAGTATTAGAGAACTATATTCGGAGTGCTTAGTTGTTGAGAGGCTAGAGATGACAAAAATGGACTTAAACTACCGGTAGAGAATGCATTATTAGAAGAATTGATCATTCAATACCCATGAGTTAGGAACCAAACCTTTAATTGTCCGTTTAGAGTGTTTCATCTGTGCAAATTCCGGGTAGAATGATGAGCTACCTAACCTTGCACCAATTTCAGCACTACTTTTTGATCTCTTGAGTGCTAGTTCTATCAATCATGAGGGTGCCATCAGAATTGCTAACTCTATCTTGTAGTCTTGTTTCCAGTTGGCACCATTCTCTCGACAACAACAGGTCCATAGAAACATATCATCATCAACAAGCGGAACATCAACATTTGCGTGAAAGTTGAAGACAATCAAGGTTTAAAAGCAACGGCTCAGGAAAGAGCAAATTTCATATTCAAGTAAAGCAACAATATAATTAGCACAATTGTATATACATGTTGAAGACTAATATACAAAAGCGAAAGAAATCAAAAGATGTGAATTAGTGAAGTTCATGATATCAAGGCAATACAAGTTGTGAAGAATCAAGTGGTAAAGTCTTTATCCCACGACCATAATAGTTTCATCATTTATTTTTCAGTTCATATCTTCATAAAAAAACAACAACTTATCATTGCTTTAGTGTACATTTGTTTTTAGTATTCAATCAATAAGGTCGTGGGGAAGAATAAATCTATAGAGAAGTTTCAAACAACAAGAAATTAAGGAAAAGAGTTACAAATTGTCAAGGTTCTACGAGGTTCAAAAGTTCATCATCAACATTGGAAGACCGAAGACGTTTCTATTGGATGCTGTGAGAGTGGTGCTGATTGTCGATCGGGTGAGAAGGTAAGTAAGCATTCCAATCCTCGCATAATGGTTGAGTTCCTTTATTAGAGGTCACTAGAAAAACAAAAAGGGGTTCATTTTCGTCCCACGTTCTATGGGATAACATCTTCATATGATTCGGAAGGTTACCTTTCCTTCCTACCGTTAACCGTGTGCAGGATTTCTATCTTCATTCCTGCCTGCACACATGTGAGAACCATAATGTGTGTATTTTGAGTGTCAAATTCATAAAATATTGTTGGTGAGGCAGAAACATTCGGTCACTCTCGAACCTGGATCATTTCACATGGTGGTTTTCTCCTAACTCAAGGATTAAGCATGAGAATGTTCTTTATACTTCTAACTTCTTATTGTTAGTGTCCAGAAATTTTATTCCTTCGTAGCTCTTTGGATGCATGTGCCCTTGAATGTTTTGAAGTTGGAAATTAGGTTTTGTGGGTATACCTCTTGTAAACCCTCACAAGACTATAACTCGTCCACTAGGGACACCTAGGGGTTTAAAGGCTTGTTACACATGCTAAGTGTAACCGTGTCCTCAACGAAATGGAGTTGTTGTAATTTAGGTTAGTTTAGATTTGTAGTTTGCTCGAGGACTAGCAAAAGGAAAGTGTGGGGGAATTTGATAGGTGCATTATTTGCATTATTTAGATACTCTAATTCACTGATTACTTGTTAGTTTTCGTATCATTTTGCTTTGATTTTGTTTGATTTTGAGTTTCTTAGGAGTTTTAAAGTGTATTCAACCAAAGAAAGGATGGAAACAAAACTTTGAAACAAGACTTCCAGGAAGATTTACGGTTGGGTCTAGACTCTCAAACCCAACCGCAAAAAGAAGTTGGTTTTGAAGGCAAATTCCAGGAAGATTTACGGTTGGGTCTAGACTCTCAAACCCAACCGTAAAATTAGTTGAATAGATATGAATATTTTGTCATTTAAATATTATAGAGAATTGAAATATGAAGTCAACCCAAAAAGAATGAGGTCAATCGGACATCGGATGAGGGAGTAATGATCAAATCAGTGATGTATACAAAAGTATCCAGGAAGAATTACGGTTGGGTTTATTGGCTCGAACACAACCGTAAATCTGGGGATTTTTAGAGCAAATTTTTGTGTCAGAATTACGGTTGGGTTGATTGGCTCGAACCTAACCGTAAATCTGGGGGCTTTTGGGTGATATTATGTGCCAAAATTACGGTTAGGTTTATTGGCTCGAACCCAACTGTAACTTAGGAGTTTTGGCACGTGTGTGGGCTTCTAAAACATGGAAAACATGGTCCCGGAAGGATTAAAAACCTAGATTTCTTAGATACTATATAAGGAGACATCGAAGACATTAAGAATGGATTTTTGGACACTGGAAAACACAACGAGAACAAGAATCTAGAGCTTGGAGTTGCAATTGATCATCACGATACCGAGGGTTTGCTTTACTTGATTTCTTGATTATTTTCCATGGATTTTGAGAAATCCATGATGAACTAAACTCTTCTTATTGGTTAGAGATGTAGTCCTAAGTTGGAAAACATGTTTATTAGTTGAAGTATTCATTCTCATATGTTCATAATCTCTTCAATATCGCTTATGTTCTACCATTTATAACGCCTTGTATGATGGAGTACGTGTTTGTTTAAGTTTCAAATTAGGTGAGCCTGCATTGATCTATAGCTAAACTAAGATTTGAAATTCGGAATTGTCGAAAGACCCTTGTTACAAGTAGTATAACATAGTTGTTTGACGGGATGTTGCCATGCAATTATGTGTAGAAGCGTGACCTAGGTTAAATCCGAGTGGCTCTTGCGCCGTATTGCTTAGAATTACCTCAACTGACAATTACCATTGCTTTCATTGGGTTAAACTTGAGTGGCTCTTGTGCCAATTTATTCGGTGAAAAGGATTCAAAGAGTGGCTCTTGCGCCTTTGATGATAATATGAGTTTTTCCGGAGTAAGCCTGCGATAGGATGCTTTAGGGTTATTGATATTGAGAGTGCATGAATGTTGAGTATGATTTGGTTGATAACATGTTGGAAGATGGAAGATGAACTCTCTAACCAATGTTCTTTATCTCTGATATTCGTTTTAATCTTTTTGCTTTAGTATAATTTAGTTATAATCACAACCAAAACCCCTCATATTTACATAAATAATCTTTTTACTATACTCTAATCTATATTAGTGAAGTAAGAACTTGAAATTAATTTTGCTTGGCTGACAACCAACCAAATTTTGGCGCCGTTGCCGGAGAGGCATAGTGGATTTTTATTTTGTTTTTGATTTCTTATTTCTAGTTTTTAATTTAGTGTCAAATATTGTTTTTCAGGTACTATTTCTTTCGTGAATGCTTAGAGAGGGTAAACCAAGTCCCATTGGTATACGACTTCGATCAGGCACTTTACTAAAAGAATTCGTTCGAGCAGTGAACACTCCACTTCCTCCAAGTACATCGTCAAGTGAGTTTGCAGATTCAGACGTAGAGGAAGAACAAGAAACATGGGTGACACAAATCGTACACTCAATGACTTAGCGTCTCACCAGTTGGATAGGCAACAATGGTGTATTCAGACAACATCTACATTTGAGATCAAGCCAGTGTTGATTCGAGAACTTCCAAAGTTTCATGGACTGACTAACGAAGATCCAAATAAACATTTGATGGATTTCCATTACATAATCATGGCCATGCTACCAGCAGAGACTGATGTTGATGGAGTCATGTTAAGAGCTTTTCCATTCTCCCTGATGGAAATTGCTAAGGAATGGTTATACTATCTACCTTCTGGTAGTGTCACAACTTAGAATGGTCTGAAGAATTTTTTTTAGAGAGATACTTTCCTGCATCAAAGGAAACTCAGATTCGTAAAGAGATTTGTGGCATTAAGCAGATGGCAGGAGAGACATTGTATGAATGCTGGGAACATTACAAGAGATTGGTCGCTAGCTTCCCACATCATCAATTCAATGATGTATTGATCATCCAGTACTTCTATGATGGTCTTCAAGCAAGCGACATAAATCTTCTCGACGCTGCAGGTGGTGGTGCATTAGTGAACAAAACAGTAGCTCAAGCTAGAAAGTTAATTGAGAACATGGCAGCAAACTCTCAACAATTTTCAAGTCGTGGGTCAGAACCACTCGTCAAGAGGGTTAATGAGGTTACTTCTTCACCGCACTTAGAGCATAGAATTGGTAATATGGAGAAGATGATATAACAAATGGCATCAGTGATCGTTCCCTCTTATGAGGAAGAAACCGAAAAGTTGAATGCAGTATTCCAAAATCAGCAGAGACAACGGTATGATCCTTTCTCCAACACTTATAATCCAGGATAGAGAGATCATCCAAATTTTAGCTATGCGAACAAGCAAGCTGTAGCTCCAAGGCCGGTTTTCAATCGTCCAAATGGATTCGAACATCAAGTACAACCTCCACAACAAGCTCAAAATTCAGAATCATCGGAGATGCTCTCCATGATGAAGAATATGACGACGTTGATGCAGAAAAATCAGCAGACAAATGATAATGCGATAAAAGAGCTACAAACTCAGATGAGCACTATGGCCGGTAGACTGAATCATATGGAGACACAGAATAGTGGGAAACTTCCATCTCAACCTATCAATCTAAGAGAAAATGTCAACGCCGTGACATTGAGAAGTGGTACACAAACTGAGCAACCAGAGGAAGCTGAGAAAAACAAAGACCCTAAGGGGCCAGTTTTGGAAAAAGGGATTACTGACTCTTCCCAAACCGATGAGGTACCTAAAGAAAACTCTAAACCTCCTGTTTCTACTTATGTTCCTCCTTTACCTTGTGCACCAATAAACAAAGATTAACCGGTAATGAGGTAATGAGAGTGGGGGAGAATGATTCGGCTATCTTGCAAAAGAAACTCCTACTCAAATGTAAAGATCCCAGTAGTTTTGATATTCCTATTTTTATTGGTAACACGATGTTTAATAAGGCTATGCTTGATTTAGGAGCATCAGTAAATGTTATGCCTGCATCTATATATGAATCTCTTAATTTAGGACCTTTGAAAGAAACTAGAACTGTTTTACAACTAGCTGACCGCTCTAATGTATACCCTAAAGGTATTGTTGAAGATGTGCTTGTGCGGGTTAATCAACTAGTTTTTCCAGAAGATTTCTGTGTACTGGAGATGACAGATGGATCAACTGATTCGTCAATACCGTTACTAGTGGGACGTCCATTCATGCGAACAAAGAGAACAAAAATTGACGCCTATAGAGGAACATTGACAATGGAATTCGATGGAGAAATAATACGTTTTAACATTTATTAGGCGATGCGATATCCTAGTGACGTCCATTCTTGTTTCTCTATTGATGTTATTGAATCTTTAGCTAAACAGATGTTTGATTTGGGGAGTAATTATCCATTGGAGGCTATTATCACGAGAAGCGTGGGTTTTAAAAATATTACAGATCCAAGAACCGAGCTTAAATTAGGGGATGAATTTGAGGAAGCTATTTGTGAACTCAATTCGTTACAACAATACTCACCAATTCATGATATTTCATTTATCTCTTTACCATGCACTAATGAAAATTGTTGCCGACTGTCTTGCAAGCTCCTAAACTAGAACTTAAGCCGCTTCACCAAAAATACATGTATTTGGGTGATAATGAGGAGCTGCCGGTAATAGTTTCTAAAGAACTAACTGAATTGCTGGAACAAAGACTTCTTCGGGTGTTGAAGGAGTATAAACCAGCCATAGGATGGACAATTGCTGATATCAAGGGAATAATCCCTTCTACGTGTATGCATAAAATACTACTTGAGGAGGGAACAAAGCCTACAAGGGAAGCTCAACGTCGTTTGAATCCTCTAATGATGGAAGTAGTAAAGAAAGAGATACTTAAGTTATTAGATGTAGGAGTTATCTACCCCATTTCTGATAGCAAGTGGGTGAGCCCGGTACAAGTTGTACCAAAGAAGTCAGGCGTTACAGTGGTGCAGAATAAAAACAATGAACTTGTCCCAACTCGAGTGCAAACCGGTTGGAGAGTTTGTATTGATTATCAAAAACTTAATGCAACCACTAGAAAAGACCACTTTACTTTACCTTTTATGGATCGGATGTTGGAAATATTGTCAGGACACTCGTATTACTGTTTTCTTGATGGTTATTCAGGTTACAATCAAATTGCTATAGCACCCGAGGATCAAGAGAAGACCACGTTTACTTGTCCTTTTGGAACATTTGCATACATGAGGATGCGTTTTGGTTTGTGTAACGCACCCGCTACCTTCCAAAGGTGTATGGTAAGTATCTTTTCAGATTACGTTGAAAACATTATCGAAGTTTTTATGGATGATTTCAGTGTGTATGGTGATTCATTTGACTTGTGCTTGGATAACCTTACATTGATACTTAAACGATATTTTGAAACTAATCTTGTGCTAAATTGGGAGAAATGCCATTTTATAGTAACTCATGGCATTGTTTTAGGCCATATTATATCTTCTAAAGGACTGGAAGTTGATAAAGCTAAGATCGATATTATTCGTGCTCTTACCCCTCCCACTATGATGAGGGAGATTGTGTTTTT
>JAJJMC010008345.1:0-10200 GCA_023531435.1 Papaver californicum | reverse complement strand
CAGAGTTACGGTTGGGTTTATTGGCCCAACCCAACCGTAATTCTTCCTGGATACAAATAAAAATGTCACCGTTTTGATCATAACTCCTTCATACGATGTCCGATTGACCTCATTTTTTTTGGGTTAGCTTTGTCTTTCAATTATCTACAAGATAGAAATGAAAAAATCTTAAAATCTATTTATCTAATTTTAAGATTGAGGTTTAAAGATTAGTTACGGTTGGGTTTTGGCTTAAAACCCAACCGTAAGTCTGGGGAAGGTTTATTCTTCATATTACGGTTGGGTTTTTAGGCAGAACCCAACCGTGAATACATGTTGAAATTGTAAAAAAAACTAACAGAATAAGTTACGGTTGGGTTTTAACCCAAAACCCAACCGTAAATTCTACTGGATACCACAAAATTGGATTCTCTAATTTGTATGATTTTCAGTTTTTCTTTGTTTGAATGACCCAATTTATCTTCAATCTAATTAAAATGATTGAATAAGTTCACTTTTTTTATTTTGAAACCCAAATTTGTCCTTAAAACTCAATGCTCCAAGGGATGGCTTACGGTTGGGTTTTAAGGCAAAACCCAACCGTAACTATGGGAAAAAAATGGTGTTCTTCATTTTTCTTCGACTTACAGTTGGGTTTTAAGGTAAAACTTAACCGTAATTGGTTAATTCTTCATATTACGGTTGGGTTATTAAACAAACCCAACCATAACAAATCTTTAAACCCAAATCGTATAACTAGGTAAATAGATTTTAAGATTTTTTAATTTCTATCTTGTAGAGAATTGAAAGACAAAGCTAACCAAAAAAAAATGAGGTCAATCGGACATCGTATGAAGGAGTTATGATCAAAATAGTGACATTTTTATTTGTATCCAGAAAGAATTACGGTTGGGTTGGACCAATAAACCCAACCGTAACTCTGAGCATTTTGGGCCTCCAAGAGGCCAGAGTTACAGTTGGGTTTATTGGCCCAACCCAACCGTAATTCTTCCTGGATACAAATAAAAATGTCACCGTTTTGATCATAAGTCCTTCATACGATGTCCGATTGACCTCATTTTTTTTGGGTTAGCTCCATCTTTCAATTCTCTACAAGATAGAAATGAAAAAAATCTCAAAATATATTTATCTAATTTTAAAATTGGGGTTTGAAGATTAGTTACGGTTGGGTTTGGTTGAAAACCTAACCGGAAATTTTAATTGAATCTTCATCTCCTACATTTGAAGTTACGGTAATATGAAGAACAAATTAGTTACGGTTAGGTTTGGTTGAAAACCCAACCGTAAATCTGGGCAAAAATGGTGTTCTTCGGTGTTCTTGGTGTTATGGTTGGGTTCGACATGAAACCCAACCGTAAGTTTCTCTGAATCACAAAAAATCAAACTTTCAAATCGTGATTTCATCTAATTTAAGCCATAAAAAGATCAAGAGTTTAATCTAGAGGTATCTAAATGCTACTATGGTTGATTGAATCAAAATCTAGGGTTTAAAAAAAAACGACAAAATTTTCTTAAATTTTATCAAGTTTTTCTTCCCACAAAACACAAATTAAAAAAAAAAAAAAAATCATTTGATTAGGTAAAAGATTATGTTTAATTAATCATGATTAGTTTAAATTAATCTTAACTAATTAATGTAATTAAAATTACTAATGAGGGGTGGTTTGGGTATTGTGAAAATATTATGGATAAGGGGTTTTTGTGTTTTACTTCATAATGTCTCTATTTCGTCTTATTAGAGGAGCCCCTCAATCAAATTTGGAACCCCTATATCAGCCTTCATTCAAATTGTGTTCTTCCTGTAATATACCTAGGGAAAAAAATGTCTAGACCTATAGGTCTGGCATGGCAGTTTTACATCGCAAAGAGGGAGCAATTTATGAAAAGATACTGCATTCGGTGAGATTATTAGGAACAAGAGGCAAGGTAATCGTCTCAATCATAATAATACTTGATAATTGACTATGTTCTCTATTTTGTTAACCAATGTACACAAATTTCGACCTCATATAGTGACTAATACTATAAACTCTCAACAACTTTGCCACCGTGCTCATGTGTGGTCTCTGCATTCACTATTGACTAATCTATCAAATCCTCTTTGATAACACTCTTATTACTCCTCTTCTTTTGTTTGTTGTTTCTACGGATGATTTTTAGGATAATTATAGAAGTGCCCTAATTTTGGGGGTCATTATATATTTTTGTCCTGGGTTTTTAGAATTAATAGAAATGCCTTATTCCGCTAGATTTTCAGTTAACTTTGAGCATGTGAGTTCGCATGTGCGAAAAATGATTAAAATATCCCTTTATAATTAGTACTTATAATATTTTTTGAAAATATCTTTTTTTATACTTTTATAAAATTTTTTTATACATTTATAATATATTTTTTTGTACATTTATAAAAAAATTTGTACTTTTATAAAAATATATATATTATAAATGTATAAAAAAAATATTATAAAAGTATAAAAAAATATATTTTTAAAAAATATTATAAGTACTAATTACAGAGGGGTATTTTGATCATTTTTCGCACATGCGAACTCGCACGTTGAAAATTAATGAAAAAAATTAACGAAATGAGACATTTCTATTAATTTTTAAACTCGGGACAGAAATATATAATGACCCCACAAATTAGGGCATTTCTATAATTATCCCAATTTTTTTTGTATGGTTTGATCTCTTCAACTCCAAACAACTCTCATGGATTGGAAAGTCGGTTTACTTTGAAAGTGATCAAAGCCAACGTTACATGCTTAGCAAAAACACTTATTTTAGAGAGCTGAATCCTATAAAATTCTGAACTGCAAATTATCATTTTTCAATGGGTTGTTTTTCGCTTCAACATCATCCATTGGTTCCTCATAAGTTCATTAATTCTTCAAGGTGCATATAATTTTTAAAGTACAAGAATAGAATTATTGTTGTACCAAACAGATTGATTTTTTTTCCTTAACTTTTTAGTAATTTATTGATGTGTTTATGTTTGATTTGGTTTGTTTCAACTCAGCTGCAATAACCGTTACTTTGCGCCACCTCGAGTTTAGTACCAATCAAGACAAACTCTTGGTGCAGAGAAGTTGGGTTCACAGGGAGTATACTTGATGAAAGTTCCAAGGAGAATCAAAATGGGTCCCTTCCTTTTAAGACTCTAAAGGCAGAAATCTCTCAAGAAACTGTTGATTTCTTTGTTAGTGATGCAGAAGGTGATCCTGACTGCCCAACAGATGTTTTTTTTTCCATTTTACGACACATATAAGTTTTGTTTGAAATGATAACAAAATTTGGCGAGACATGAAAGAATGAGAATTGAAGAAAGGTAGTTTAGTTTATTATCGGCCAATGTTTTAACTTCTAAAAATAGGACCGGAAAATCTAAACCAAAAGATGAGAAGCACAAAAAAGAACAGATAAAACAAGCTAAAAGGATAGTGGATTGAGAATTATAGGGAGTTTCAGAGAGATCTTAAATCTCATGTTAGTTATTAGAGATTCCAGAAGAGTTCTTAAACACCCTTGTTAGTGGATAAAGACTTTATTTCAGTTTCTGAAAATCTCAAAAAAAAAAAATGTTATTGGTTAGAAACTTCTAAGAAGTCCTTTAAATGTTCATGTTATTGGTTATAGACTTCAAAGTCATGGATTTGTAACTTTGAGAGACTTTGGGAGACTTATATGAGAAAATAGGCATGACAAAAATATCTCCAAAATATGTGATATTTTGGGAGGCTTTGAAAATAGTGTTGATTTAATTTTATTTTTCCAAGAGCCTTTTTTTTTTCTCTCTTATGTATCGAACATTTAAACTAATGATTAATTAAAAAAATTTGTATTATCCTCAAATAAACCATTTACATATACATTGATTTATGCTTTTGCAACTATATGAACATTAACATACTAGTCATCTATAATACATTACCTATAACTGGCTTAACTATATATACAACGAGTTATTAGAAATAGACATGTTTTTTTAAGGAATATAGATTGCGGAGAATTTTAAAAAAATTTGGGTTTCTAAATACCATGTGAACTATTTCGAATTTTTTTGGTGACCATGAAATTTGGGTTATTTTATATGAACACATGCATGGGCAGTATATATATTGAAAAAATTTCGGTGGTCTCAATAGAATGGGCCACAATGAAGAGAAACGGACAAACGGACAAACAATTCCACAATTTGCAGTAATTTATTATATGTAAATATCATCTAGGGTGAATCCATAGGTTTAAATGGCAATGATATGCAAAGAGCATTTACAAGGGATGTGCAGGCTTACCCTGTTTCTCCTAATTTCTATATTGAATCCTTGGTGAAAACTGAGAAGGTAAAAATAAATAAAAATTACTGCAAATAAGATTGTATTTGAATTATTGATTCTGAGTTACCTATCACGCACCTAATGCGTTGAAATAAGGTAAGAATATAAGTTAAATACCATGTTTAGATCATGGAAGAACATCAATTGACGCTTACTCATGTAGACTTCGGTATCAATATGCAGAGCATTAGAAAAAAAATGTTATTGTCGAATCACTTATCAGATGTTAGAGTATCACTTATCAATAAAAAAAAAATTCCATGTATATTCCTTATCAAAATGTACAGATTTTTTTTTTTTTTGATCGATCAAGAGAAAATTTATTAAAGAGGAGGTACTTAAGGGGGTACCTCAACCCAATGAAAACAACCGGGAACCGAAAAAAAAAGGGAAAGACAACAAGAAGGGAACACAACAAGTGACTAACGACTAGCGCCTAACTAATTAGCTAAGGAGGACGAAATAAAGAATCCCATAATGCTATTGACACATTAGCCGTTAGGCCTAGCATTCTTGTCTTTGCTTCGACCCAAAAGAAGGCTTGAAGTTTAATGTTTCTAATGATGCTTCCCAAAGGCTTCTTCTTATTTTTGAAAACCCTTGCGTTCCTCTCCTTCCAAACACACCTCCAAATTGAAACCGAAATGTTTCTCCAAATTCTATCGAGCCTTTCATCTCCCCAATTAGTACTCCAAGACTTTACATTGAGAGTGATGTTAGAAGAAAAATTCCAATTCCTCCCCGATCCTTCTACAAAGTAGTCCCAAATTCTTCGTATCCTCCAACAATCATAGAATAAGTGAAGATTAGTTTCATCATCTACCTCGTAAAAACAACATATACTAGAAACTTCCATCCCCCTTCTTATTAGTTTGCCCTTGGTCAAAATCCTATGGTGGGATAGTAACCAAAGAAAGAAGTTGATTTTACAAGGGTAGTCCCGACTCCATACAATCTCGGTAGAGTAATTTGTATCATCTTGCTTTTCTTCCCAGTAAAATGTACAGAATATACAATACAACCATTTCCACAAGGCCCAGTACAAATACCGTATTTCTGATCAAAGAGTATTTATACCGTATTTATCGATGGAAATAAAGGTATGGAAGTGGGGAACTTGGTAAATTTGATACCAACCTGTATATATATAAATGGATAGATGCTTCAAAAAGTAAAAAAATCGATAGGAATAGGGGGTAGGAAGATGGGTAAACTTTATAAATTTAGCAACTGTTCATTTGGAAATAAAACTACGTTCGTCGGAAGAAAAAAATCTAGGAACGAAGGAAATGTTTTTAGCGAGTTTTGGTAGATATTTAATTATTTTTATTAATAGATTTATTTTGGAGTATTGTGAAATTCTTCGCGTAGATATTTATTTGACATGTTGATGGATGGGGAAAATCAAGCTGAACGTAAGGGATTTCTTTCCGAAAATACATGTCTTTTTGGTGTGCACATTTTTGTATATGTTGGACTATAAACTCATGACTTTTTACGTACTTTTCTCTATTATATCGTTGTTGTTTTTTAATTTATTCAATATTTTAGAAGTTTAGGGCGATGAGCTTATTGAATTTTTAATAACTTTTTAATAATATTATGTGTTTGCAATGAAATTAATTTTAAAGCATGATAAATCTCATGCAACAATTGTTACTCAGACAAAGAGTCATCTATGTCTATCAACCGAGAATAAGTTTTTCAATATAATAATCGTTGTCTCATACAGAAATTTCGTAAGAAACGGGTTCAGAAAATCCTACGTCGCTCACAATGTATTTTGACCATTGGAGTTAATAAAGTTAATGAAATCAATAGGCGCATGGCAGCCCTATTTCATGGAAAGGAACATGTATTCCTAAGCAAGGACTATATATCTTTTGCTATTTGGAATTATAATGAAACTGTGATGTTGTATCCTAAAGAATTTTGTAACAAGGTTGAAAATACGTACATGCCGAGTCATGAACTGCGATTGAAAGTTGGTTTACCTTTTATTCTCTTACATAACTTGAAAAGGGGACAACACATTGTTGATGGCACAAGGTTAATCATAACACGATTAGGAGAACATGAAATTGATGCAGAGGTATTAAATGGGGCTGCCATCAGGAAGAAGGTAATAATAGGGCGGAGAGTAATGAAGTCAAGGGATGCAATACCAATTAATTGATATCAATTTCCAATGAAAATTTTCTTTGCAATGCAAATAGATGATAGCTATAACAAGTCTTACATAATGCAGGGTTCTACTTAAGTTCATGAGCTTTTGAAGAAAATGAACATCCAATGTACATTGGCATTGGAAGTACATTGTATGGACCATCAAAATTAAAAATTATTGCCATCAAGAAGAATGATTTACCAGATATGGTTATACCAAAACCATGGTGTATCAACTCATTTCTGACAATTCCGGATTTATTGATCGTATTATTCGCTATACAGTGTTATAGTGATGAAATTATTGAATAGAAATTTAGAGTTTTTCTTTTATTATTTTTCTTTAACGTAAGTTGTTTTTTATTATGAGTAAATTTGTTTGATTTTTTATGAAACAAATTTAATTGTATTCGGGTTTTTGTAGTTCTTATTACTTTTTTTAACAATATGTTCAAGTTTAGAGCAAAAGGTGCAAAACCAAGATAAATTTTGAGTCCAAATTTATGTATGTCTAAATTTTATTTCAATCAATATACTATTATACTCAAAACTTAGTAATACAAATATATATTCTATTCAAATAAGATTACAAAATAAATAAATTTCCCAAAACATATTTTATCCATGTTTTTTCAATTGTTGTAATCTTCGATGAGATTTTTTAGACAATCGTAATAAATAGACTCGTGCATCGCACGGGTGATGGACTAATATATATAATTTCGGGGTTTTTTTCTCTCATGTGGTTAAAAGATGAATAAAGCTCAAATTTTAGAGCTTCTGGTCCCGCCTAAATACAACTTATACCAATAGGAATTTAGGGGATAAAATTTTGAACAATAAAAAAATATTTTATCTCATTTTTCACTAAAAATAGACCAATAGAAGATTATTGGAGAAAATATAGACCAATAGAAAATCAAGTATCTTTGTCCCCTTTAGCGTATAAAAACATACATAAAAATCCACAACCTTAATCTCACCTACGACTTTCCCTTTCCATGTTTTTTTTTTCTTCTCATCGTTTTTTTTCTTCGTTCATTGGTATTTTGTGATTTTGTGATTGTTTTATTGATTTGTTAATAGGTGCACAAAATATTTTATCCGACTATCATGTACGATTTTTACACTCTGTTAGAACCCAAATCTATTAAACTAAATCTTTTGTTTTGTTTGTGTCATAAATTAATGTTGTGATTAATGTTCTTTCTTTTGTATTGTTTTTCTCAGAGATTAATTTTGTGATTAATGTTGATCACAGTTGGATTTATCTTGAAAGAAGAAATCCATCAAGACCGGGTAACATGAACCAAGGTATGTATTTTTTCACCCTGATTTAATTAACTTTGATAAGATTTTACAGATATTATTTGAGTTATTATTGTAAAATAAGAGTCTTAATATATGTTGATACTGCTTACCAATACATATTGCACAGCGAGTTAGCATATATATCATTGTTTTTTTGTTTTGTTTTTTTTTGCAACAACCTCAATCTTATATATGTCTTTTAATTGCTAAAGTATCTGTTCATGTAATTTGTAATTCGCACGCAGTCAATTTTGTGATCATAGGTTGGTCTGAGTGTATCAGTACCACAAGCACAAGCTATTTTCATGTAGTAGATTTTCTTTGTTTTTTTGTAAAATAGAAAGCTTCAATGTAAAATGCGACCTTGATATATATGATAACAAATACCAATCCTAACATTTGAAGACTGCAACTCTTTTCTATAGTACATTGGAATTAAATGGTATGCAACAGGACCATTCCGACGACCTCAGAAATATTGGATCAATTCTAAACGAAACATTCAAGGTAACTGAAGGTATCTGTCTGTGAGACATCCAACTTATGAAACCTTACTTCAAATTAAAAATGAAACTAATTTATATCATGTTTTAATTTGTGAACAGGTAAACACCACTTTAAGCATGAGAAAAACTTTTGTAAAGGTGATTGATATTGTTGTCAAAAGAGGAGCACGATTAGCTGGTGCAGGTATAGTCAGAATTCTTAAGGAAAATGGAACAAGATACGGAGGGACTTATTTATCCTGGTGTTTTTGAGGACGACCAAAAACTAATTAGGGATGACTAATAAAATAAAATAAGATCATTTTGAAGTAGTCTCAATACATCCCTTATCCATCTATTTTCTATAATGGCTAATCTACCCTTGCTTAATTAGTGTTAATTTTGATTAATTAGTTGATTAATTAGTTGATTAATTTGGTTATTAGAAAATTATTTGAGTTAGTTTTGCATTAGTAATCGAGTGTTTTAGATTGATTTTTCGAGTTTTAGTTTTGTACAATCGATAGGCTCGTGATTTTTATTCCTACCGGTTGTACAATCGGTAGTTTAATGGAGTACTTAAACTACCGATTATAGGTGTCGCCCCAAATTGACTTTCTCAAAACCTTCCAAAATCGATAACTCTTCATCTTTCACAATCGGTAGGGATTGAAAATTTGTATCTACCGATTGTAAACATATAATGAATTAAACTTTAAAATTTTAAACTTTGTAATGGTAGTTTAAAGATCAATTTTATCTACTGATTATAATGGTTTTGTTATCCAGGACTTTTCTTGATACAATCGGTAGTTAGTGAACATAAATAACTACCGATTGTAGATAATCGGTAGCACGTGAATTCAATAACTATTGATTGTATGTAATCGGTAGTTTAGAAACATTATTATCTACCGATTATGTCAATTTTACTTAACATCTATCATTTCATTGAATCGAAGGCTTACATCGCGTAACATTAAAGGAAATGAAATATCATAAATCAGCAGATTACACTTAAACACTTAAGCAAACCTATTATCAAACCTTCAACGGGGCGTATGACGACCGGGACGACGTTCTTCACTTCTTGGAGAATAATCAACACAAAAGGATTGTATTCTTCCGTCACCCTTAGGATCTCGAAATGAGGTTGGTACCTGAAATATGAACGTTTCCATCTTCTCCATTCCTCCAGAGATCTGGCAACAACTTCATCATCAGTTTCATTCCTAATTCTTCTTTCATTCACCTTAGCGGTTAAAGAAGAAAATTCTAGTACTTCCCTTGTGATTTCCATATATCGACAAAAAAGGCCTGCTCTGTTCCGGTTATTGGGGTTACCGGTTTCATTACAAAAGTTAACATGAATATGTTCTAACCATTCCATGCTCATTGAACCATTCATCCAACGTTCATGACCCCTTGCTGGATAATGTAATACTATGTTTCGACATAGGGATAAATCTTCCTCTAAGGTAAAATTCTCTGCATTAAGCCTAAAATTTTCGTAACCCGACCTTAAATGAAAACAAGAGATTAGAAATTTTCACTGAAATGTAAAATATGTGGATTTGAAATGGGAATGATAGATATAAATTCATTTATTTATAGGTGTATCAGAATACAAATTATAGTCGTTCATCAACGGTAACAAAATTGGAATTCGAGATTTTTTTAAAAAATTCAACATTTTGTACAATCACAATCGGTAGTTTAAAAAAATCTTAAACTACCGATTATGATTAGTAGCTCCAAATTGGAAATCGAGATTTTTTTTTAAATTTCAACATTTTGTACAAATACAATCAGTAGTTTAAAAAAATCTTAAACTACCGATTATGATTAGTAGCCCCAAATTGGAAATCGAGATTTTTTACAAAATTTTAACATTTTGTACA
>JAJJMC010008344.1:12500-17320 GCA_023531435.1 Papaver californicum | reverse complement strand
AAAGTCGTATCTCTTTGGTTAATAAGATTCAAAAAGTTTATCGATCCCAGGGGGTGCAAATCCACAATAGGCATATCGAGATTATTGTGCGTCAAATAACATCAAAAGTTTTGGTTTCGGAAGATGGAATGTCTAATGTTTTTTCACCCGGAGAACTTATTGGATTGTTGCGAGCGGAACGAACGGGACGAGCTTTGGAAGAAGCGATCTGTTATAGAGCCGTCTTATTGGGAATAACGAGGGCGTCTCTGAATACTCAAAGTTTCATATCCGAGGCGAGTTTTCAAGAAACTGCTCGAGTTTTAGCAAAAGCCGCTCTACGAGGTCGTATCGATTGGTTGAAAGGTCTGAAAGAGAACGTTGTTCTGGGGGGGATGATACCTGTTGGTACCGGATTCAAAGGATTAGTGTATCATTCAAGGCAACACAGCAATATCCCTTTTGAACTAAAAAAGAATAACCTATTCCGAGGGGGGTTTAGAGATATTTTGTTCCAACACAAAGAATTATTTGATTCTTACATCCCAAAGAATATCCACGATCCATCAGAACAATTATTTACGGGATTTAATGATTCCTAAGAGCGGATTAATCCTTTTAACTTAACTTTAAACTATCTGGTCTAAAGATAATAGTGAATAGAAAGGAATTTATGGCTTGGCCCGTGTATCAACGGCCAATCTCTGGTAAAAGGTTCCATCGGAACAATTCTTTATTTAGTATTTAGGGTATCTCATCTCTTAAAAAAAAGGGAAGCGTGGGGAGAAATGACAAAAAGATATTGGAACATTAATTTGGAAGAGATGATGGAAGCAGGAGTTCATTTTGGTCATGGTACTAGGAAATGGAATCCTAGAATGGCACCTTACATCTCTGCAAAGCGTAAAGGTATTCATATTACAAATCTTACTAGAACTGCTCGCTTTTTATCAGAAGCTTGTGATTTAGTTTTTGATGCAGCAAGTAAAGGAAAGCAATTCTTAATAGTTGGTACTAAAAATAAAGCAGTTGATTCAGTAGCATCGGCTGCAATAAGGGCTCGGTGTCATTATGTTAATAAAAAATGGCTCGGTGGCATGTCAACGAATTGGTCCACTACAGAAACGAGACTTCATAAGTTCAGGGATTTGAGAGCGGAACAAAAGAAGGGAAGACTCAACCGCCTTCCGAAACGAGATGCAGCAATGTTGAAGAGACAATTATATCACTTGCAAACATATCTGGGTGGGATCAAATATATGACGGGGTTACCTGATATTGTAATCATCGTTGATCAGCAAGAAGAATATACGGCTCTTCGAGAATGTGTAACTTTGGGAATTCCAACGATTTGTTTAATCGATACAAATTGTGACCCGGATCTCGCAGATATTTCGATTCCAGCCAATGATGACGCTATAGCTTCAATCCGATTAATCCTTAACAAATTAGTATTCGCCATTTGTGAGGGCCGTTCTAGCTATATCCCAAATCGTTGATTAATAATAAGATAAGTCAATTACTTCGAGAACTCCATAGATTTTTTGAATCGGTTACTATATTCTGAATACCAAAAAAGAGATAAAAAAGCTGGGGATATTATGTGATTACTTGATATCCGAAAAATATGATTCAAGTAGACGAGTTGAGAAAGAGATAGTGGAATCAAAATAATTCCTTTTTTAGTTCTATTTCTGCCAGAGGACAATATGAATGTGCTACCATGTTCCGTCAACACATTAAAAGGGCTATACGATATATCCGGTGTGGAAGTAGGCCAACATTTCTATTGGCAAATAGGTGGTTTCCAAGTCCATGCCCAAGTCCTTATTACGTCATGGGTCGTAATTGCTATCTTATTAGGTTCAGCTGCTATAGCTGTTCGGAACCCACAAACTATTCCGACCAATGGTCAGAATTTCTTCGAATATGTCCTTGAATTCATTCGAGACTTGAGCAAAACTCAGATTGGAGAAGAGTATGGTCCTTGGGTTCCCTTTATTGGAACTATGTTCCTATTTATTTTTGTTTCTAACTGGTCAGGGGCTCTTTTACCTCGGAAAATAATACAGTTACCTCATGGGGAGTTAGCCGCACCTACGAATGATATAAATACTACCGTTGCTTTAGCTTTACTCACGTCCGTGGCATATTTCTATGCGGGTCTTACCAAAAAAGGGTTGGGTTATTTCGGTAAATACATTCAACCAACTCCAATCCTTTTACCAATTAACATCCTAGAAGATTTCACAAAACCCTTATCACTAAGTTTTCGGCTTTTCGGGAATATATTGGCTGATGAATTAGTAGTTGTTGTTCTTGTTTCTTTAGTACCTTCAGTGGTTCCTATACCTGTCATGTTTCTTGGATTATTTACAAGCGGGATTCAAGCTCTTATTTTTGCAACTTTAGCCGCGGCTTATATAGGCGAATCCATGGAGGGTCATCATTAACTAGCTTTTCTGATTGATATTCGGGAATTTAAAATAAAGGAAAGAGATCTAAAAGATCTTTTTCCTAAGATTCTTGGCCGATTGATGTCATACCCCCACTTCTATTTGTTCATTCAATTACAATATTAGAATTATATTAGGGTTCATAATTTGAATCCAAATTGTTATGCTATCTAACTTTGATTGTGATTAAACAAAAAACGATGTTTCTATAGAACGATGGATTGGCATTTAAATTTTTTTAATTCAAGGATTGTCCAAAATTCGAATTAATTCCATGCAATTTCATCAACCAAATCCTGATATTGTATTGATATGTAATGATTCGGGCTAATGATAATGAACCAACCAACCCGCCCATTTGGATTCATACGGGATAATGATAACTAAAGGGCAAAGAGGAAGTGACAAATGGGCTTCATAAAAAATAGGTTAGGGGATCGACTTAGGTATATGTAATGGCTATAAACCTATTGTTGTGTATGTTTTTTCTAGAATTCGAATGCATATAGGATGAGAATTCAATAGTTGGTTTACACTATGGAAGAAACATATGTATATGTGATATTAGATATTGACTAGTTATATATGAACTATCCATAGATCTTATTTCCTTTACGATCCCACTCTGAATTTCGATGAGGATTCCAATAGAAGTCCTTCCATTTCGTCTGTGACGAATGAATAAACACATGAAACCAAGAGCATATAGTATAGAAGAGAAAAATAACGAAGAATTGAAAGAATGCTTTGGAACTAAGAAATGGAAGAGCTTTATGGATTGCTAATTGATAAAGACTCGATGGATGGGAACTAAAAACGAGAAATCGAAGTAGTTCTGACGATTCAATAATATAATTACTTCAATTGGATATATGTTAGTAATGGAATCATAAGGCATTATTTATTGGTTGATTGTATCATTAACCATTTATTTATTTTGGTGCGAGGAGCTTACCATGAATCCACTGATTTCTGCCGCTTCCGTTATTGCTGCTGGATTGGCCGTAGGGCTTGCTTCTATTGGACCTGGAGTTGGTCAAGGTACTGCTGCGGGACAAGCCGTAGAAGGTATTGCGAGACAACCAGAGGCGGAGGGTAAAATACGAGGTACTTTATTGCTGAGTCTGGCTTTTATGGAAGCTTTAACAATTTATGGCTTGGTTGTGGCATTAGCACTTTTATTTGCGAATCCTTTTGTTTAATCCTAAGAATTTGAAAGTTTTTTTCTCCATTTTATTGCCCTGGATTTCCTACCTGCTTTTTTGAATTCTATCAAGATTTTACTCTTACAATCACTTTTTTTTGAGACAATATCCGTGGGAAGGACTGATTTGAGGATGAGGAATTAGCAGACCTACTCGCTTTCTTCCTTCCCGTTCTTAGTCCAACGAAACCCTTTTTTTTTAGAAAGCGTTGCAAAAGATGAGGTATTTCACGACTGACATGAGATCTGGACCTAATTCTAATAAGTGTGTTTTTGAGTGGGAACCTCAAATGAAATAAAAAAAATGCAAAATGGAATAATAAAATCTATGTAAAAAAAAAGGAAATCAAAAATTAATCAAACAATAAAAAAAGGGACGAATTGATACAAACTCTGTTTTATTTTGTTAGTCCTATCTATAAGAGGAGATCATATGAAAAATGTAACCGATTCTTTCGTTTCTTTGGGTCACTGGCCATCCGCCGGGAGTTTCGGGTTTAATACCGATATTTTAGCAACAAATCCAATAAATCTAAGTGTAGTACTTGGCGTATTGATCTTTTTTGGAAAGGGAGTGTGTGCGGGTTGTTTATTTCAAGAATAGGCTGGATCTAACCAGCTGCACTTTCTTTTTTCTTTAGAACTAAACTAAGTAAATGAAGGGTGCACGATCTCGCGAATTACTTCTGAAAAAGTAAAGAAATCATATGTAAGAACCATAGCATTTCGCGACTCATTGGTAAAGTAAATACACTTTGATTCTCTATCAACCAATAATGTGGAACTATTAACATGGTTAAAGCTAAACCGTTTGAAGTCTAGGCGCTACATGGTACTCTTTCTACCACTATGTTAGTATGGAAATGGTTTCAAAAAAAGTTGGCAATTTATTCGATATAGAACACTCATATCGATAAAACGATTTGAACCTGTTACTGGAAAAAGGAAGGATCCCTTTTTTCAATGCCGAATCGACGACCTATGTATTAAAGTAAGAAGCATTTTTTGGATTTTCAGAAAAAAATATAAACAACTTTGCCGATAATTACAGATTTTTGTCTGGTCGGAAGAGTCCTCCAAATATTATGGTCGTGGATCAATGATCCGTTTTGATATTTTGGAATACGAACAGAGAAGAGAGGATAGGCTCATTACATAAAAAATATGGAATCCCCTATAAG
>JAJJMC010008344.1:2500-10000 GCA_023531435.1 Papaver californicum | reverse complement strand
CTAATTCAAAACCGAACATGAAACTTTGGTTTCATTCGGCTCCTTTATGGAAAATGGATAGATTCCAAAATCTAAGTTGTAAAAAAAATTTTGACCCATAACACCTATGTTAGCTTTTTTGTCTGAATGCATTCAAAACAACTCGCTTTATAGATGATCCCTCTAGAAGGGGGTAATTCTAACAAATACTTCTAGTTATTTCGTTCTCTATTTCTACTGTGCGAATCCTGAGGAAAAGAGTTGTGTTTCCACCGAGCTGAAACAATATGTTGATGGCCCTAGTAAAACAAAGTCATCATTTAATAGCTATTTCGCTTCAATTTCCCTTCTACAAAGAAAAAAAGGAAGATCTAGTTACGATTGAAATACACTTTTTTCTTCATCCATGGACCCTTTATTCATACTCATTTAATTGGAAGTTTTGATCCAACTAAAAAAAATTATGCTTCGCAATTCCATAATCCAATTTTCCATTTTAAATTGACCCTTGGATACAAATCACGAGAATGTATATTCTTCCTCAAATCTGTCATTGAGAGGTAAAGGATAAAATCCTTTTAAGAAAGAAAGTTTTTGATCGGAATACAAATTAACCGAAAGACCCCTTAACTATTTAAGGGATTAATAGAACGAATCACACTTTTACCACTAAACTATACCCGCTACAATTGATTATTGTATATGAATGGAATCTTTGTCGAACAAGGGAATCCTACATAATCAAGATAGGATCAGAATAGAATTATTAAATTGGAGCGTTGACGCTTTTTGTCGGGAGAACTTGATGAGGTAGGAAAAGAAGTCTTATTAAACAAAAGGGTTATATCTTTTTATTTTGCTGGGCTGGGGGGTTCTTTAAAGAAAGAGCCACTGAAGTCACAAAAAATTGTGTAAGAATCCGTAGCTCCGTTTTTTCAACCCTCCAATCCTTTAGAAGAAAATACAAAATTTTCTCAAAAAAGAGAGAAAGTTTGACTCTTTCATTTTTTGAAAATACCCTTTCCCTATTTATTTTATTCATATTCCGCCGGTAAATTTTAGGAATTCGAGCCAATCAACTGGATCTAGTATAAAAACCCGGAGTCTTTTTTATGGACTCAACTCAAGTCTTCAAATAAAGACTGCCCTTGAAGAAATAACGAAATTAGAGTTATAATATTAAGAAATAGGATAGGTCCCTCTTTTTCCAAATTGATAAAAAAAGCAAAGACACTTCTATCCTATACCATAAGATTGGAAATAGTCTTACGTGTTCCTGTCGTTGTTGTTTCAATAACAAGTATTTTTGTTTTCAAATCAGAGAAATGAGTTGATCCATCATTCATTGCGTTGGAATAAAGTAAGAAATGGCCCGGCTAGGTACTGACCAGGCCGGGGAATAAAAGGAGCTTTCGGCTAAAAAAGGGGGGATATTTTTTTTCTTTCTATGGAAGATATACCCATTATCGAAATGAAATTCGAGTTGGATTGCTAATCCAATTTGTATCTATCTTATCTATCTATAGAATAAAGTGAAAGAAAAAATAAAGACTTTTTGGCTTCAAGCGTAACCGTAACATAGTAATTTTTTCAATTTGGAGAGATGGCTGAGTGGACTAAAGCGGCGGATTGCTAATCCGTTGTACGATTTATTTGTACCGAGGGTTCGAATCCCTCTCTTTCCGTTTCCTCCGATGACTTTCTTTTTTTTGCATTCAAAAAAAGATCGAGACCTTTTCATTGCATTTTATCTTATTTTCTCATAGTTAAATGTCTGGAATAAAAAAAAAAAGAAAATGAATAAACCAACAAGCAAGAAAAAAGCTTTTTCCTCTTTTTTATTCCTCACGTCCAGGATTACGTCCTGGATCATTAGATAGGAATCCGAAGATAAAAAGAGAAACAAAGAATATCACTACTGTGTAAACAAAGAGTTTGAGAGTAAGCATTACACAATCTCCAAGATCATTTTTGTAAAAAAAGGGAATAGACTATCCTTTTTTATACCACATATCCTCTTTTTACACCAAGAAACGAAGTAGTTTCTCGAAAAGAAAGTAATTTTTCGAAATTCGTTTGTAATAAGATTCTTTCGTTACGGAAACGCTTTTTTATGACACAATTCTATATTATATTGTGGGGGACCCTAAATTGAATAGGGCCCTTGAAGTAGAAGGTCAAGTTGGGGAGGTGATCAAGATTTCTCGCAATTATCCAAGAATTCAAATGTTTGGATCGAGGGTTCAGAATATAAGACTTAGCTGATCTTATTAATTGTTAGACTCTTTTTTTATCAAAAAATCATACATGTTTGTAGGACAGTAGTAAAAAAATATCATCGAAAACTTACAGCAGCTTGCCAAACAAGGGCTAAGAGAAGAAAGAGCACAGGTATTACTGGCATAACATCTACAATTGGATTAAAAAAAGCATAAGCCTCGGGCAATTTGGCGAAGAAAAAACTACTCGAATGAAGGGCAGAATTAAGACAGATACAGATCAAACTAAAGATATTAAGCATAACAAACATTTCCTTCTTGGAGATAATTGTATTTTGATTGAGTCATTGATATTAAGGAAAAAAAGGAAGAAAGTAAGGTAGATTCAAATTCTTCTTTTTTTTTACTTGCTCAATCACAAATCCTTCAATTCTCAACCGAGAACAGAAGGAGTCATACTTTCATACAATATCTTAATTGAATTCTATGTAATGATCAATAAATTAAGTTAAATTCTACAACTATATGCATTAAATCCTAGCAACAATCTACTCTATTCCATAGAGATTTGGGTGGGAATTGACGAATAAACAATACGGATATTAGTGTTTATTGGTGTCAAATATAAATATAAATGGGGCGTGGCCAAGCGGTAAGGCAACGGGTTTTGGTCCCGCGACTCGGAGGTTCGAATCCTTCCGTCCCAGAGCAGTCCAATTAGGTTCAAAGTGTAATGTTGAATAAAATCGAATCTTTTTTTCTGAGTTCTACTGATTCTTTTCTGAATCATATCTTACCCTTTTTCTCGCAAAACAACCCAGGGCAAATGACATGCCGATAGAGCGAGATCTATTTCCTATCCTACCTGGCCAGGAAATAGCTCAATAGTTGAATTCAAAAATGAGATGGGCTCTTCCGCGTCTGCCTGTTCCATCGATATTCCTAGTTGCTTAGAAAGACTTTATGGTCTATATCCATAAAAAAAAAAAGAACGCATTTAAATTGAAAATGCGAAAAAGCTCTACCTTACCCCCCTATCACTAAAGTAAATAGTGGAGTCCAGTTATTAGTTATTAATTCTCTGTGGATCTTGGAAGTCTAAACTAAACAAGAAGGGGCTCTTGGGACTAATTGAATTTTCATTCCATCACCGAGATAATGATTCATTCAAAATAGATGGGTGATTGAGTCGGAAATGAGATATCTATTAAACCTTTTTAACTACAGGCTATGATCTGATTACTAAATCCTTTAATTGATTTCACGATCAAATAATCAAAATTCTATTGAAATAGAAAATTTGAAAAACGAAACGCTTTTCATGATGTTTTATCAATCTTTGGTTCTCGAAGAGATGTGAGATTTGTTAACTTTAATTCTATCAACTCATTTCTGGCCTTTCCAGTTCATTGGACTCGTTTCTTTGGTTAATACTTAATATTCATTTTGTTCCGGTATTAGAAATATAATGAAAGACCCTTCTTTTTTTTAGTTAGGTGTTTTGTTTTTAGCTTAGTTGTTCGAGAAAGGTTGAATCTTTCATGATTGATGGTCTTGAACAATCTGTTCTGTTGAAGATGCAGATTAAAGAAAAGCGTTTTTTTCTTCATTTTCTTTATTAATTCTTTTGCTCATAGAATAAAAGATAGGGTTAATTAAATTGAATCCTTTGCGGAGACTTCTCCAGAAAAAAGGACCTTTCCATATAGAAAAAGAAAGTATGAAAGTATAGATTACTATGTACCGATTGAACTAATGACTATTCATGATTCCATATTGAATCAATTCCATACCGGCTCCAAACTAGAGGAAAGTTATGGTAAAACTTCGTTTAAAACGATGTGGTAGAAAGCAACGTGCGACTTGAAGGACATGATCGGTTGTGGATTCTTACATCCACCATTTTATATAGGAATGAAGGTGCTCTTGGCTCGACATAGTTTGTTCTGTTCCACTAGAACAATCCCTTTTTGCTGGGTTGTAAATAGTACATGATGGAGCTCGAGTAGAAAGTATTGATTCATTTCTCAGGGGCAAGGGTCTAGGGTTAGTGTCAATCAATAAGTCGGAACAACTTCGTAAGTATATCTTCAATATAGAAATAGAAAGGATCCAATTCGAGCAAACGTTTCAAAAAAAGGAAATTCTTTTCTTGGAATTGTCAAAAAACGAAACTATTTTGATCAAAACAAAAGTGTATCGCATGGGAATCAATCCTTCATCTGATTCTTCGATAGAAAGAAATCACAAAAGGTATGTTGCTGCCGTTTTGAAAGATTAAATATCACCGAAGTAATGTCTAAACCCAATGATTCAAAGCAACGATAAAGGATCCCGGAACAAGAAAACACCATTTTCTGTTGTCTCAACAATAGGTTCGGTCAGGGCGAGGAATAAAAAATGGACTCTAAACAAGACAAAGCAAGGGGGTTAGAGACAGCTCAATAAATAAAATGCCTAAGCTTAAGGATTTTCCTTTGAGCTCTTTGATAATTATACAACTTGAGTTATGAGTACGAATGTTTTTTCTTTTCTGCGGGAAGGAAGAAAAAAAGGAATTCAAAAAAAGTCTAATGGATTTTATTATTTTCTCAATCTATTTGGAACTATATACATAAATTCAAATCATTCTTTCTCGAGCCGTACGAGGAGAAAACCTCCTATACGTTTCTAGGGGGGGCGTTGTTCATCTACATCTATCCCAATGAGCCATCTATCGAATCGTTGCAATTGATGTTCGATCCCGAAGAGAAGGAAGAGATCTTCGAAAAGTGGGTTTTTACGATCCGATAAAGAATCAAACTTATTCAAACGTTCCCGCTATTCTCTATTTCCTTGAAAAAGGCGCTCAACCCACAGGAACCGTTCATGATATTTCAAAGAAGGCAGAGGTGTTTAAGGAACTTCTTCCCGGTAATCAAACGAACTTTAAATAATGAACAAAGATAAAGAAAGTGAGGGTTCCATAATGTGAACTTCCTGGAATTTCTTCTTTTTTCACTCTTTTTTTTTTGTTCTATTTATACGAATTTACTATTAGATTGCTTTCATATAATCCCATATTATCGATTCTCGAATATTATCGATTCTCGAAATAATGAAATATTTTTTCTTGATATGGTTTGGTTTTTGTTAGGATGACACCAAGAAAAGGGGGTTAAGCTTGCTTATTGTCCCTTTTGTTATATTCGGGTTTTGTCTTTTTTTCTT
Organism: Papaver californicum; assembly: GCA_023531435.1. NCBI lineage: Eukaryota > Viridiplantae > Streptophyta > Magnoliopsida > Ranunculales > Papaveraceae > Papaver > Papaver californicum. Next base: position 4,592 of record JAJJMC010008344.1, on the reverse strand, counting down.
TATGTTTTCAACGTTCATATTGACAATAGTGTATTGAACAAATATAATTGGATCGTGGATAAATGGATCTATTTATCCACGTCCCATAAGTTTTGTTTTTTACTTCAAAAAAAGTGCTCGTTAGATTTGCTGTAACACAAGAGGACCCTTTTTTATGAAAAAATAGACAAATAAAGGAGAATCTCTCTTTTTTTATCTGGGAATTTCTTCTATTTTCATATGATTTGTTCATTTTTATATTCCGAATCGGTCCTAAAAACCTTTTGTCGATTTGTTGCTAGTTTAATCCTTTGATGTGGCCGTTCAATCTAATCTATTTCTTTTTTTATTTCGATCATATCTACACACCATAATTACATTATTTGGGTTGCTAACTCAACGGTAGAGTACTCGGCTTTTAAGTGCGGCTAGATTCTTTTACACATTTGGATGAAGCAACGGATTCGTCCATACCATTGGTAAAGTTTGTAAGACCACGACTGATCCTGAAAGGGAATGAATGGAAAAAATAGCATGTCGTATCAATGCAAAACTCTGAGAATTCTTCATCCTTACCAGATCGGTACAAAATATTGTTTGAATTCTTGGAGCGTGACAAAAGAAATTCACGGATGGGTCGAGTGAATAAATGGATAGAGCCATACGGCTCCAATTATAGGTAAATAAAAAGCAACGGGCTTTTGTTCTTAATTTGAATGATTACCCGATCTAATTATACGTTAAAAATATATTAGTGCCTAACGCGGTAAAAGGTTCTCCTATAAGTGGATTATCTATTTTTTTATAAATCCTAACTATTCACTATATCTTCATTATAGTATGGAGGGGAGACGAATGTGTAGAAGAAGGGGTATATTGATAAAGATTCATTTTTTCCAAAATCAAAAGAGCGATCGGGTTGCAAAAATAAAGGATTTCTAACCATTATCAATTGGATTAAAAAAGGGAGGATCCGTTGATTAGCCTATCTGTATCCGAGGTGTCTAGTCTTTTATTACTATATACCTTGTTTTGACTGTATCGCACTATGTATCATTTGTGAACCCAAGAAATCCTTTGCCTTTGTTTCAAATCGAATTTCAAATGAAGGAATTAGAAGCATATTCCAAAATAGATAGATCTCGGCAACAAGACTTCCTATATCCACTTCTATTTCAGGAGTATATTTATGCACTTGCTCATGATCATGGTTTAAATGGATCAATTCTTTATGAATCCGTGAAAAATGTAGGTTATGATAATAAATCCAGTTCACTGCTTGTGAAACGTTTAATTACTCAAATGTATCAACAGAAACATTTTCCTTTTTTGAGTTCGACAAATGTTTCTAAACAAAAAAATTTTGTTGCGCACAACCCAAATGTTTATTATCAAATGATATCCGAGGGGCTTGCAGTCATAGTAGAAATTCCATTTTCACTACGATTAGTATCTTTTCTAGAAGGAAAGGATAGAAAATCTCAAAATTTACGATCAATTCATTCAATATTTCCTTTTTTAGAGGATAAATTATCACATTTAACTCATGTGTCAGATATACTAATACCCTACCCTGTCCATCTGGAAATCTTGGTTCGAATCCTACGCTCTTGGATACAAGATGTCCCCTCTTTGCATTTATTGCGATTCTTTCTCCATGAGTATCGTAATTGCTATAGTCTTATTACTAAAAAAAAAGAAATTTCCTTTTTTTCAAAGGGGAATCAACGCTTTTTCTTCTTCCTATATAATTCTCATGTATATGAATGCGAATCCATATTCTTTTTTCTCCGTAAACAATCTTTTCGTTTACGATCAACATCTTTTAGAATCCTTCTTGAGCGAATAAATTTCTATGGAAAAATGGAGCATCCTGTAGTAGTGTTTAGTAATTATTTTCAGACCTTCCTATGGTTCTTCAAGGATCCTTTTATGCATTATGTCAGATATCAAGGAAAATCCATTCTGGCTTCAAAGGGAAGTCCTCTTTTGATGAAAAAATGGAAATGTAATCTTGTAAATTTATGGCAATGTCATTTTTTCTTGTGGTCTCAACCAGATAGAATTAAGATAAATAAATTATCCAATCATTCCCTCGAGCTTTTGAGCTATC
>JAJJMC010008340.1:0-33536 GCA_023531435.1 Papaver californicum | reverse complement strand
ACCGATTATACTCATGTCTCCAAATTTACACATAATCGGTAGTTTAGTATAGGGTAAAACTTCCAATTATGAAATTTAGTGGTTCCTCAAACATCGACCATAATCGGTAGTTATAATTTGGTCATAAACTACCGATTGTAATCCTGTACCCAAATTTTTTTTTATTTTTATTTTTTTTTAGTCATAATCGGTAGTTAACTTTTTTATGTAACTACCAATTGTACGTGTGTCCATGGACTTTTCTGCTCCATTTTTGATGCACAATCTGTAGATTATGTAGAGCCCGAGCTACCAATTATGCACAATCGGTAGTTAAGTTAATTTTTATACTACCGATTATGCACAATCGGTAGTTACATTGTTTTCTTAACTACCGACTATGAAAAATTGGGTGAGTTTAATGTACTTTGTCTACCGGATATGTATTGATTAAACGATGTCTTGTTGGAAATAATTGTTCTTTATTTATCTTGTCAATCATAGAAAGGAAAGGTGATCTAAGCATTCCCACGATACAATTCTATCGGGGCCTCGTCGTGAAGGGGGTAAGAAGGTTACTGCTAGTGCAAGAAGACAAAAGAGCGCTAGCGGAATTGTTATAAACGAAGGAACTCAACCAAGTGTTCCAAGAAGTAGAAACGAATAAGAAGGAGAACCAAGTGCTCCACAAAATAAATACTTTGATGAAGGAGGACCAAGTGGTAGACAAGAAGAAGGAAGTGGTACAAAGAAGCAAGCTAGGAAGAAAGAAGGACACAAGGTCCACGACTCTTTGAAGATGAAGGGTCTTCAAGAAGGCCAAATCCCTGGCCTCCCAAGAGATGGAGGAGATCTATTGTTTGGGTACAAAGACTCTTGGGCGAAAGAGATTTACTCAATAAGGTAATAATTATAAAACACCATTCTTAACATATTTTCTTTATATTCGTAGAAGTGTTAACTGTTATTCTAATTTTTTTTAATTCGTCGTATATATTAGGACCATTCTAATACGGTCCGTCTACTCAAACCTACGGCTGCACCAACAAAGATGAACGATTGTCCGTTGGAAGGTGAGTGTCAACGGTTCCAACAAATTATACTGCAAACGAAGCTATATAGGGCTGCCGAGAATTCCATGTTACCTTACGACCAGGTATCGATATCGACCTTCATGGAGAGGATGTATCCTGAGACCGATATCTTCCACATGCCGTGGAGAGAGATGACCATCAACCCCGATGATATGGTGCAGATTCTAGCTCTCACTGACCATGGTACGAAGGTGAAGTTTGATTATGTGAAGTAGATAACCTGGTACCAGCTTTATATTTACACTGAGAGGTGCTTTGGTTGGGAACGAGGACTTCCGATGTAGAGTTCAAACGGTGCGCTTTTTACAAAACCAGGAAATTCAGCATGGTACAATTGATGAAAATGTTCAGAGGTACCAATGCTAAGGAAGAGCTGAACCCAGAGTTTAGCGATGACCACGACAATGCTGCAGCCACTGCATATCTTCTCTGTGTTTTGGGATATGTAATTTTCCCAATGCTAGTGGAAACCGGGTCGATGCCAACCTCTTACAACTTTTGCATCCCCTCCACAAAGTTCAAGACTATTCATGGGGCACCGCATGTCTTGCGTTCTTGATGAAAGAAATGAGAAAGGCATCCAGGGAATAGACTAGCCAAATAGTCGGGAACGTGAGCTTACTACAGGTATATTGGTAACTCCATTGCTGGTTTAATTGTTATTTATTTTTTATTCTTTTAAGAATCAATTTTCTCAAACTTGGTTTGATATGTACACTAGACATGAACCTATGATCATTTCCCGTCCCTTGAGTTGGCCAGAGAGAACCCGACATGGGAGAAAGGCACACTCCGAGGAACAAAATACATCTTTGAGGGCAACCATTCAAGGACCAAGGAGCAGGAGTTGATTTCTTTGAGGAGGAAACTAGACTCTATGGCGTCCAAAGATGCATGCTTTGATCCTTACAGGGAAGACCGAGCTAATGGTCATATAGCGCGAAGGTCTGAGTTGTTATTCTACTATGGACCCTTGTGGCATCCAACTAGATATGTAATGTACAATGCCACAAGGGTGATGCGTCAACTAGGTTTTGTCCAAGAAGAACCTTGGAGTCGTTTCAGGGGAAGGTTCGAGTTGGACGTGGAGAATTGTGTTTGTGGTAAAGACTCGATCACAATCGTTTACTCTGGTAACCCATCGGTTGAACATTGGGACAACAGGATGCAAAATCTATGATCAACGAGGGGAAACCTGTCACCCGAGCTGATGAAGCAGAACCTGGCTATATGGTATGGTACCAGTAGCATTTTCATCTTCACGTGATCCGTGAAGATAAAGGAAAGAGCACCATGGTGCCCGAATATAGGTGCATCATCGAATACAAAAAGGCTGGTACATAATGTTATTTCCTTTTGATTTTAGTATTACGGGTCAATATTTTAGATAATAATCGTTTGATTGTTATTTCCTAAAAACATAAAAAAAAAAAAAAGGTTTGCATTTTTCTCGAAGAAGATAGCTGGGTGCATCAATGCGGGAGTGCCTCCATCAGTTGAGATGGTGAGAGAGCATAAATACCTCATTGAAAACATCGATAATGAAGCTTATGGTATCAAGTTCGAAGAGAAATCTGTGAATAATCCGAAGAGGGTAACATCAAAGCAAAATAAAAAATTTCGTGGTTCAACGAGTGCTGCTCCTGAAGCAAATGTCCCTGAGGGTGAAGCCAATGTCGTTGATGCTGAAAGAATGTTATCCCCTGGTGCTCGTGCTCCTTGTACCAAAACCAAAAGAGTTAGAAATTAGATTATGGTTGTTAAGTTGATGGATATTACTATAGTGTTTAACATTACTGGTTTTAATTTCTAACATTTGAAAGGATTTTATGTTCTTTTATTGAGTTATAAATTGATTTTCAATCGATTTAAATTTAACAAGTTATTTTCTTCAAATTTTACATTATAATTGGTAGTTAAATGGTTTGAAACAACTACTGATTGTGTATATTCATCATCAACCGGTAGATAACAAACTATCGATTGTGTTAACTTAATACAATCGGTAGATAAATATCTACCAATTGCATTTACCCCAGGAACTGCCTGTTCCTGGCCACTTTTTATATGATAATCGATAGTTTAATAAGTAGTAGCCCCAATTATTAGGCCACTTTTTATATGATAATCGATAGTTTAATAATTTTTATATAATAAGTAGTCCCACTTTTTAAATTACCGATTGCGCTTGTACAAAATTTTGAATTTTTTTTTAAAAAAAATCGATTTCTAATTTGGGGTTATTTAAAATAATGGTAGTATAAGAATTTCTTAAACTACCGATTGTGCTTGTACAAAATGTTATTTTTTTTAAAAAAAATTGATTTCCAATTTGGGCTTGTACAAAATGTTGAAATTCATAAAAAAAAATCGATTTCCAATTTGGGACTACTTATTATAATCGGTAGTTTAAGAATTTCTTAAACTACCTATTGTGTTTGTACAAAATGTTGAAGTTTTTTAAAAAAATCGATTTCCAATTTGGGGCTACTTATTATAATCGGTAATTTAGGAATTTCATAAACTACCGATTGTGATTGTACAAAATGTTGAATTTTTTTTTTAAAATCGATTTCCAATTTGGGGCTACTTATTATAATCGGCAGTTTAGGAATTTCTTAAACTACCGATTGTGCTTGTACAAAATGTTGAATTTTTTTTAAAAAAATCGATTTCCAATTTGGGGCTACTGATGATAATCGGTAGTTTAAGAATTTCTTAAACTACCGATTAACACAATCGGTAGGTAATGGTGATCCCAAAACTCCCGATTGTTAATATTAGTTCGAATTTAGTGTACATAATTTTTGTACACTCTTGTTACACCAGGCCTCAACAACTCTTTTTTTTGAAACGACATGTTTATAAACAGAAACCAAAACTTAATTCTTCTTATTCTCTACCTATTAATTCCTCTTTTTCTTCTCATTTTCTTCTCTACCTTTACCTCTACCTATTCTCAACAAAAAAAACCTCTTTATCATTTGTTTTCCTCTACCGATTTTTCTACTCCCTTTATTCTCATTCTCCATTGAAAATGGCTCCAAAATTTTACCTAAACAATCAAAGAAGGGAAAGGAAAAGATGGTGATAGAGGAGTTCAAAACTATTGAAATTAATTCGTCAACCGATTGCGATGAACTTTCCCTCCGACCAAAAAATGTTCCTACCCAATCAAAGAAGGGAAAGCAAAAGTAAGTTACATCCAACTATTTATGTTTTTAGTTATTACTTTGAAGAAATTATGATAATTCTTGTTTATAATTTTCTAAAACAACGCATAACCGGTAGACATCTGACAAACTTTATCTACGGATTGTGTGTAATCGGTTGATATTTTATATTTTTAACTACCGATTGTGTGCTTTTGTTTATTTTTATAACAACTATTTTGTAGTTAGTTAATAATCAATGTTTATGTATGTTCATTAGGGTTATGGATGAAGATGATTCTGATGAAGGTCTTTCTCCTGCTCGAAAGGCTAATTGCTTTCTTGTCCTCTTTTTAATTTGATGAAAGGAGTTTCTGATGTAGAAATATATCAAATGATGCTGGACGATCCGAATTTCTCACAAATCATGAAGGATCCTTGGTGGAACGGTCCTGGCAATCCTTTCAATTGGGTTGATATTTCATCTTCGGATGAAGGATCTGAGGCAAAAAAAAAATTCGAAGGATAGCAGCTGATCCGGATTTTGATCCTCGACTCTTTTTCAGGGAGAATTACTTCTCAGGCATAAACCCATACTACAATGAAGTTGAAGAGTACATAGGTCCAGTTCAGGATGATGAAGTTTTTGCTGATCCTAAGGGGAAATAGAAGAAAAATAAGAAGCGGGTCGAAACTAGGACCAAGTCGAAAGTAACAAGGAGTGGAATAATTTTATGAGATCAATGAGATTAATCACTTTTAATTTCTATAATGTGTTTTGTTTCGTTTATTCAAATGTTTTTACTTTTCTTGAACAAGTTTAATTAACAATATGTAGTAAGTTTGTTTGAACAAGTTTTTCTTCGGATGTTGAAATAGTAATACGAAGTTAGATGTCAAGTAAAATCGGCATATTCGGTAGATAACTATGTTTCTAAACTACCAATTACGTATAAACGGTAGTTATTTATTTCTCGTGCTATCAATTATTCACAATTTGTATTATTTATGTTCACTAACTACCGATTATGGCAAGAAAATTCCTGGAAAAGAAAACCATTATAATCGGTAGATAAAATTGATGTTTAAACTACCGATTACAAAGTTAAATTTTTTAAAGTTTAATTCAATTCAGGATACAATCGGTAGATATAGATTTTCAATTTCTACCGATTGTGAAAGATGAAAAGTTTGAAATTTTGGAAGGTTTTGAGAAATTCAGTTTGGGACGACACCGATAATTGGTAGTTTAATTACTCTACTAAACTACCGATTGTACAATTGGTAGGAATCAAAATCACGAGCCTACCAATTGTACAAAAACTATAACTCAAAAAATCAATCTAAAACACACTTTATTTCTCTTCCAAAACTAACTCAAATAGTTTTCTAACGCTAACTATAACCAAATTAATTAACTAATTAATCAAAATTAACACTAATTAAGCAAGGATAGATTAATCATTATAGAAAATATATTAATAAGGGATGTATTGAGATTACTTCAAAATGACCTTATTTTATTTAATTAGTCGTCCCTAAATGGTTTTTAGTCGCCTTCAAATTTACCAGGAAAAAAAAAGATAAGTACCAGACAACCATAAGAAGCACGAAAATACATTTGATTGTCATTCACTGAGTATGGCAACATAAGTTAAATGTTCAGATGAGTAGTCCACAACTAATTATAACAAAATTAATAATTTCCTTTAACTAACTTCATCAGCTTTGCTTTATAAACAAAACCATGATACAATTTCAGCTCGAACAAATGGACAATGCAAACAAACAACAACACGATATAAACAACACGACATAGTGGAGTGTCTGTTGAATCCCATAGAAAGCTTCTCATGAACCTGGTAAGCCTAATCTCCACACTAGCTGGCATGTGAATCAAGGATCGAAAATAAATTGACATACTTGCTAAAAAAATTGATTAAAACTAACCTTTCGGCTTTGTTCAAAAAAAAATTCTTTCAAGTTGCAAGCTTAACCTCCATCCTCTTAATCACCTCATCCCACACAGGTGTATTTCTAGGGTTGCACCTAATGGTAAACCCAAATACTTAATAGCATTTTTTCTACTTTACACCCCAACTTCACGGATAGAAAATCAATAACCTCATCTGCCCGAACGATAATCATAGAACTTTTCCAAGTTCAATTTCATCCCAGTGAGCAACTCAAATGTAGGCAAAATCAGCAACAACTTCCTTAATTCTTCTCCTTATTTCTTCTTATTATGTATTGATGAAGATCAATGTATATCATAAACTATGATACCTCCAGTAGCCACTTGAAACCCATGAACTTGATCCTGAATAACAACATCACTAACTTAGATAAAACCAAACCACCAAAAGAAACAGAAACGAAGATAAGGAATCCCCTTCTCGTAAGCCCTTAAAAGGTTTAACTTTTCCGTCAAACATCCATTTACCAACAACTACCTATGGTTCTATGGGCATACAGAACTTCTTCGAAAGGTTCTACAGGGACCTCACCATATTCTCTTATGTATGGGGCCGATACAATTCTACCTGCAGAGATTAAAATCCCACCATCCCGAATCACAGTAGCAAGCGGAGTTTATTATGATGAGTCCGAAATACCCAATTCTACAGTAGAAGACTTGGACGTACTCGAATCCAGGCGAGCTAAATCATAAAATATGCAGAGACCTATCGACAAAGGATTTCCAGGGCGCACGACAAAACAATGCATCCAAGAGTATTTCAGGTACGAAATCTGGTACTTAGAACCTCTAAACATATTCAACAAGATATGTCATCTTTAAAATTTATTCTAAAGTGGAAAGGGTCTTATGTGATCTCTAAAGCCATGAGGAGCGGATATTATGAGCTAATTAATATGAATGGAGAGGCTGAAGGAACGTCATTAATGGAAAATGGCTCAAGACATATTATGCCTAAAACACTTTCATCATTTCATTCATAAGTTCAATATAACTCTAAAATATATATTTGAACTTTGAAACTCAAAATCCATTACATTTATTTGAAACAGTCTTCATTTAGATTATTCAAAACCCAAAAAAAATAAAGTAAAAATTGTTTGGCTATATATTATGGCCTAGAACAAGTCTCTGAGTAGAGGATATTCACGATAATGAATTTTTTCCAATCTCTCATCATACTTCTCTGGACGAGCTTGGAGATCTCGAGTCATTTCTTCAATTTTAGAGGATTATTCCTCTCAAAGAGTACAAAGTGTGATGAATTTCTTAAAGATAGAAGAATTGTTATAGTCAACATTAGCAACATACATTTTATCGGTCTTAGGCTACAAGAAAATTGTCCATTACCTCCACTCTGTAGGTTCATTTATTTTTCAGGTTTCACCAACAACACCTTTAAGGAATGGATGAAAAGTACGATCCCAACATGAAACTTTGGGATGAACTGGTGAAGTTGGAACAAATCAACGGTACAGTCATATTGAATTAAGTATTTTTCTTTTGTTAACAAATGAACTATCGTATGTCCATGGTTTGTAGATTTCATATATTGAACAACCACTCTCTTAATATAAGGAATGGATTTGTTTTTTTGGTTACTTTGAATTCTCGTTGGAACATTTAAAAAAAAACAATAACATGAAATATTGAAAATGAGTTACACAGAATCAGTGGATACGACACATACATATCGACCAATTCTGATTCACATTCACCAGAGAGTCAGTCAAAATCGTGGGATACCTAAGTGTTCTGTCCACCTATTTTGAATCTATTGCAAAAACCTGCAATTGTCGCAAGAGGGGCAGCTGGAATCGGTGGATACGTATATGCATTGTCCACCGATTCTGGATCACAATTGCAAAAATTTGATATTCTTTACCACCAATAATTTAATGTAACAACGGATTACGAACTTCAAACGATTCATATAACATGTTAAACCATAACCATAAGTTTATCCATCAACCCACAAACAAAATAAAAATAAGTATTCAAATAAAACAATACAAAATAGATAACATAACAAGTCTTAGTTTAGTATATCCAACAAGTCTTAAGAACATGTATTAGGTATCGGCCGCAGGAGAAGTGGCACCATTATCTCCACCAGCAGCGGCAACAACATCTTCAGCAACAACCTCTTTAAGTATTGCATCTTTGGATCTCCAATTAATAATATCCTCTCTTAATAAGGATGTTATTTCAACACCTCCTCAAGCTCCTCCATCGCTAACAAACGTAGGAGTTCTAGGATTTCTTCCAGCTTGGTCTGGATGGGGCAGCAGAGTTCGTGGACAGCCTTTTTCTCTAGCTTCCTATTAATATCACATTGTCTTGTTGGATCATACCTCTTTTATGACCATTCATTATGACTACACAAATAAACAAATCGAACAACATAAAATTCAATCAACAATTACCTAAAAATACAATGTCACACAACTACTAGTGGTTCATGCAATCAATAATCTCTAGTTCATCCATTAACAAAAAATTTGTATATAATAAATAAAACACAATCGTTGGATAAATGATGGTCTTATCCAACGATTCTACCTGCAAAATCTATCATAAAACACCAAGCTAGAATCGTTGGATATGACCATCTTTATCCAACGATTCTAACTACAAAAGCTAACAGAAAACTCCAAGCCGGAATTGTTGATTAGGTAGCATTTTAGATTCTGATTCTTCTTACTTTTAAAACCCCAAAATTTCCATATCCAAAATCATTAGATATAACCAACGATTCTCATAGGATAGTAGTAAAAACATGAAAGCAATGGAATCAATGGATAATCAGGTAACGATTCCAACATAGGAAAATTAAAAAAGATAAAAGACCAGAATTTGCGGATAATAAGGTGTCTTATCTAACGATTCCAGTATAGAAATAGTAAAAAGAAATAAAAAGATGAAATCGTTGGATATGATCTGTCGTATCCAACGATTCTGGTAATAACAACTTTGTACGAGGAATATGAAACGAGAATCGTTCTATATGGATCCATCGTATCCAACGATTTTGCTGCATAGTAGCTGCTTCTAGAGTAGTTGAAATGGAGAAAAATATTTTTCTTTTATAGACAAAACTTGAGAAGAAAATTAATTCGTATTGATTAAAATTAATTGCATGCATTAATCATGGTAATTAAGTGTGAAATTAATTTGAAACGATAATAAAATTGTTTGAAAATATTCTCTCATTAAAACACCTTAATTCTAGTCGGGTCAGACGCCCCCATATTTAAAATAGAATTTAATGAAATAATTTTAATTTAAAAGCGTAAGTCTTGATTGGACCGCAGCCTTAGCTACGCCCACACACGCAAGCATACTCAATCCCGCATCACATAAGCACCGCAAGCAACGCAAGCACCGAACGCTCGCAAGCCCGCAAGCGTCGCACCGCACATATGTCAAAGGTATGTGTGCACCAACTAGCCCATTTCCTTAATCCTCCCCCAACCACAAAAGCTTCTAAACCCTAAGGGCCCTCCCTTAGTTGCATTTTTTGTGGTAATAAAGGTTCTTCATTCACAATAGTGAAAAATGAGATAGTCTCCCTTAATGACATCCAGGTCCTAAGGTCCATTCCCACCAAGACTAAAATTCATTTTAAAGTTCATTTTTCTCATTTTTCTCCAACAATCCCCCACATGAATGAAAAACCAGATAAAAATCAGAAAGCGAGAAATACCTCTTAGGCAATAGGTGTCCATAAGGTCTTGAACCTTTGCTTAGTGAGAAATTACTGGAACTACTTGATGGACAGTGAACCGATGTCTTGAAATGCCATCGTTTGGTGTAGTTCATCAATAACTTCCACGCGAGATATCTCTCGAGGTGTTGTTAAGTTCGTGTCGTTGTGTCCATTTTGGCCCTGAACTTATCATGTTTCTCAGAATGCTCTAGAGAATCAGCTCAATTCTCATAGGAAACGACCCACTTCCTCATTCAGATAGGTGAGTTCTATCAAGAGTGTTTACTGCTACACCACATTTCAATCTTAAGTTGAAACTATAGAATTCATTAAGACTTAATAAAAAGTCATCCTCACATACAGTCACACTATCACGTCTACACCATAGGGAAGGGACAGAGAATGAAATTCTGTGATAGTGTTTCCTTTAACGCACCAAAAATTAGTTGTCTCATTTGAAACCTTGATATTGGGATCTCCAGTCAGCAAGGTTGGGTATCCTTCATGGCAAGTTTATTTGATGAGTTTAAGCCCCATCCCCCTTGATGCACTACTAACTATCTCCTTGGACAAACCTTTCGTCTAAGGGTCCGTGGTATTCTCTTTAGACCTCACAAAGTCAACAGAAATAACGCCAGTTGAAATTAATTGTTTTAGGGAATTGTGTTTTCTACGAATGTTTATACACTTCCCAATATAGTTGTTGTTTTTAGCATTAGCTATTGCAGCTTGACTATCGCAATGTATAGATATAGCTGCCACAGGCCTATGCAATAGAGGAATGTCTTCTAAAAAGCATCTTATCCAAGCGACTTCCGCTCCTGCTTTATCTAACACAATAAACTTTGATTCCATAGTGGATCGAGCTATACATGTCTGTTTGGAACTCTTCCAAGATAAAGACCCGCAAGCTAGAGTGAAAACATATCCACTCGTAGACTTAGACTCCTATGAGTCGGCTATCTAGTTTGCGTCAAAATATCCTTCAAGGACCGCAGGGTATCTCTCATAATTTAAATAAAAGTTTAAAATGTACTTCAAGTACCTTAAAACTCTAATAAGTGCATCCCAATTCTCTTGTCCCGGATTACATGTATACCTACTTAACCTACTCACAGCATAAGCAATGTCTGGTCTCGTACAGTTCATTAAATATATCAGACTTCCTATGACACGTGAATATTCAAGTTGCGAAACTCCATTACCCTTATTATTCTTAAGTCTACAACAAGGATCATAAGGACTACAAGCAGGTTTACAATCAAACTGGTTATATTTCTAAGCACAAAATCAACATAATGAGATTAACTAAGACTATATCCATTAAAATCTCTTCTAATCTTCATCCTTAAGATTACAGCAGCGGGGCCTAAGTCTTTCATGTCAAAGTTCTCATTTAGCATGTTCATAGTGGAATTAATTACATCCATGTTTGTACCAAGTATAAGCATATCATCAACATACAAGCATACAATCATACATGCATCATTCACAAGCTTAGTATAAACACACTTGTCAGATTCATTTATTTTAAAACCACTAGAAATCATTACATGATCAAATTTTTCATGCCATTGTTTAGGTGCTTGTTTCAAACCATACAAATATTTTTTCAGTTTACGAACTTTGTTTTCACAACCTTTCACTACAAAGCCCTCAGGTTGGTACATATAAATTTCTTCATCTAATTCACCATTTAGAAAAGCTTTTTTTACATCCATTTGATGTATCTCTAAGTTATGAATGGCAGCAATAACAATTAACATCCTAATGGAAGTAATTCTCGTAACAGGTGAATAAGTGTAAAAGAAATATACACCTTCTATTTGTTTATAACCTTTAGCTACTAATCTAGATTTTTTATTTTTCCACAATTCCATCTATTTTACGTTTCCTTTTAAAGATCCATTTACAACCTATGGGTTTACACCCTAGAGGTAAATCTACAATCTCCCAAGTATCATTCTGTAGAATGGAATCCATTTAACTAATAATGGATTCTTTCCACCATGGAACTTCAGAAGAAGTTATGGCTTCTCCATAAGTCTGTGGATCAGTCACAGCTAAACAAGTTATGAAGTCTGGCCCAAAAGATTTTTCAGTTCTAAGTCTTTTGCCTCTTCTAGGCTCAAATTCATCTTCCTCTACAGATAATGTCTGAATAGTAAAAGGGACATCTAGGGGATCAACACATATCATGCGAGATATAGATTTCAAAGAACACAACATGCCTAGACTCCATAATGGTATTCATAACAATTTCAGATATTTCAGAACTCACAACCATAAATCTATATACAGTAGTATGTTCAGATACCCCATGAAGACACAATCAACAGTATTGGGTCATATCTTGGTTCTCTTAAGTGGAGGAATAGACACCTTATCCAAACACCCCCATACTTTAAAGTATGCATAAGAAGGTTTTCTACCTTTCCACAACTCATATGGAGTTTTGTCTGACCCTTTAAAGGGTATTCTGTTCAGGACATAGCAAGTTCGGAGGACGGCCTCCCCCCACAAGTTCGCATGTAGTCCTGAACTAATTAACATGTCATTCATCATCTCCTTAAGGGTTCGATTTTTCCGTTCAGCCACACCATTAGATATGGTGAATAAGGAGGGGTTACTTCATGAATAATGTCATGTTCCATGCAAAAATCTCCTATAGGGATTATATACTCACCACTACGGTCAGACCCAACGGTTTTAATGGTAGTACTCATTTGGTTTTCAACTTCTAGTTTATAAATCTTAAAGGCTTCTAAGGCATCATCCTTACCTTTAAGTAAATAAATACGACAGTACCTCGTACAATCATCTATAAATGTGACAATCCATTTTTACCATCTCTAGTTTGAACTGATTTCATGTCAACTAGGTCTGAATGAATTAATTCTAAGGGTTTAGAATTTCTTTGAATATTTTTCCCGTAGGATTTTTTTAGCATATTTTGATTCTACGTAAATTTCACATTTATGTTCATTTTCCAAAGTAAATTTGGGTATGCATCCTATGTTGTCGAGTTTGTTCATTGACTTATAATTTACATGACCAAGTCTACCATGCCAAACATTCAATGACACACAAACATAAGAAAAATCAAATTTATTCATTTCAACAGAGGTTACATTCAGTTTATATAGACCATCAGTCTTATAACCCTTTTCCTACATAGTCCTTACCCTTAGTGACAATCACTTTCCCAGATTCAAAAACTAGTTTAAAGACTTTATCATCTAACATGCCAAAAGATACAAGATTTTTGCAGATGTCCGAAACATGAAGAACTTCATTCAATGTGAGAGTTTTTCCAGAAGTGAGCTTCATCCCAACTTTTCCTTTTCCCGTAACCTGTGATGCAGATGAGTTACCCATGTAGAGTTTTTCTCCTTCCCCTACCTTGTGATAGGAGGTGAACATATCTTTGTTTTCGCATTCATGCTTGGAAGTACCAGAGTCTACCCATCAGTCTCTCATATTGGAAATTGACTTAAGACACCGTGCCAGAAAACTAGTTGTTGTTGCTTTCAGCTAAATTAGCATTGGGTTTCTTATTATTAAAGTCTTCACGTTTCCTTCAATGCATTGCCATATGGCCAGGAATATCACAAACATAACACGCACCTTTAATTTTACCAATGCCAGATTTGGGTTTTTGGAAAAAAAACCTTTCTTGTGCGGACCAGGCTTGCGGTTGCTGCGGTCCAAGCTTTCGGAAAACTTGTGTTCGTTGACATGAGCTTTGTTGAACATGTCCATTGCGGAAGATGCATTCTTATCTTTTGAACATAACAATTCTTCCACTTGAATCTTCTTACCTAATTCAACCACACTGACTTCACCAGTTTCATGTCTCAATCTTCGTTTGTAATCAGACCATGAAGAAGGTAATTTCCCAATCACCGCAGACACTTGAAACGTTTCATCAATCATCATACCTTCAACAATAATTTCATTAATAATTCGTTGAAGTTCAAGAAATTGGTCTACCACAGATTTGTCATTATACATTTTGTATTCCAGGAACCGTGCAACCAAAAACTTCTTACTACCAGCAGTTTCGGCTTCATATTTTGCTTATAAGGCATCCCCTAAATCAAATGCAGAAAAGTTTTCTTTTGCATTATAGAAATCATACAAATCATCTTCTAAACGGTTAAGAATGTGATTTTCAGCCATGTAGTTTTGTCTTCCCCAACTATCTAATTCTCTTTCATTACCCGGATCATTCAAAGTCTCATCAAAAGGTTTCAGAACTAATTCATCTAACATGTGAAAACTCAGAAAGAACAACATCTTGGATTGTCATCTTTTGAAGTCTTTGCCACTAAATTTTTGTGGTCTGTCAACATCACTTTTAGCCATTGAAACAGAAAAAATAGCTATTGTGTTAAGATTGTTGGATCTGCAACAATGGAAAACACTAACATGAGAAAACTGTTAACGTTAGAGAAATCACTACAGTTTGATGTTGATATAAACACAAGGACAGAGCCACCTGCTCAGCAAATTGTCCTTAACACAATAGTTCTCGGGTATTCTTCAATAATGAGAGATGTTATACCCCAACAAAGAAGATGTGTCCAGGATAGAACTGTCCGTTATGATTTGAATTATGACAATACAAATCACCCTCTAGAACCTTAACATCAAGATAGAAGAGGAAAGGAAATAAACAAGCAATGCGCAAAACAAAGCAAGAAGAGGGGAAAAGAAGACATGAAAGTAGCTGATTCTTGAGTAACTGAAATGGAGAAAAATATTTTTCTTTTATAGCCAAAACTTGAGAAGATAATTAATTCGTATTGATTAAAATTTATTATGTGCATTAATAATGGTAATTAAGTGTAAAATTTAATTTGAAACGGTAATAAAACGGTTAAAAAATATTCTCTCAGTAAAACACCTTAATTCTAGCCGGGTCAGACGCCCCCATATTTGAAACTGAATTTAACGAAATAATTTTAATTTAAAACTGTAAGTCTTGATTGGATCACAGCCTTAGCTACGCCCGCACCCGCAAGCATACTCAATCCCGTAGCACATAAGCTCCGCAAGCACCGCCCGAATCCCGCAAGTGTGCGTGCTTCGGTGCGAAGCACCGCACATGTGTGAAAGGTATGTGTGCACCAACAAGCCCATTGCCTTAGTCCCCTCTCAACAAAAAAAAGCTTCTAAACCCTAAGAGCGTCCACAAGGGAAAGATCAAATGGGGGAGTAAAGATTAAAACTTATCTTTAGTCGATGTTTTTGAAGCGTAGTGGGGAGACTGTTAATAGTGGATGGTCGAAATTATCCACAGTAGCTGACTAGAAGTAGTCAAAATTTCCGACTAAAACATGTTTAGACGAGCGGGCTCGTAGTATACCATTTGGTGCTAAGCGGTTGCGTAGGAATTCACCCAGAGCCAAGCGTTAATCTGGGAATTCGCTTAGAAACACGGGCGGGAAGTTGGCAGTTCGCCTGATCAAGCGTTGTTCTAGGGGTTCGTATGTAGAAACGGGGTACTAGGATGACGCTTACAACTAGGCGGAACACTAGAGATACACCCCAATGAGACGGTGCACTAGCAATACGCCCCACACCAGGCGAGATCCTACAGTGCCGCTCAACTAATTGTTGTGATGCTAGAGGCCCGCCCCATTGTGGGCGTTACTTTGGAGCTACGCCCAATGCCAGCCCAAAACCAGGCAAGATCTTAGAATGGCGTTGCAATTTGTTTACCGTTGAGTGTACCGTTGAAATGTTACCGTTGCCCTTCCAACAATTATATTTTGACACTATATATGGAGTACTAATCCAATTTTATTTTAGTAAACTCATTCATTGTTATCTAGTTAGAATTCGAGCATAATTAAGTTGTTTTTCATTTAATTAGTTTGCGAATCGATTAGAATTATGCCGCCATCAAGACCCCGAGGTCCAAATTTTACTACATTTGAAGATGTAACGATGTGTACAATTCATTTGTCAATATCTCAAGATTATATTATTGGTACCGATCAATCAGAAGAAAAATTATGGTATCGTATATTATATCAGATGAAATAAGAAATACCTTCGATGCCACAACGCACTTGGACTTCCCTTCAGAAACGATTTCAAAATATAAGTAAAGATGTGTCACTTTTCTCTGCGAAGGAGGCAGAAGTGGATCGTGAACACCATACTGGATGGGCCCCCGAAAATAAGGTAACAACTCATTTAATTTTGACGATTACCTTAATGTTCTGAATTGTATATCCTCCACTAAATTGAATTCAAAAAATAGATTGTAGAACTAAAGAGGCTTTTCAAGGAAGCTAATGGTGGGAAAAGTTTTAAGCCTGAAGAGTGCTACACAATTATGTTAGAAAATATAAAATATTCCCGACGCTCGACTGTTGTTTTCGATTCATCGCAGGATGAGTCAGATTACTAAAGCAGCAAGGACAACCAGGAAACACATGACTTAAGCCTAAATGCTTCCAGTGGCTATGAAGACATAGGAGATATCCCTAACACATATATCCGTCAAATGGAAGAAAAAAAAGGTGAAACGACAGAAGATAAAAGGGAAAGCAAAAGTTAGCGGCCAACAAGAAATAATGGAAAATATTTATACAGAGCAACAAAACTTCAACACCAAATATACATAACAAATACAAATGAAGATGACGCAGAGAGAATCCGAGTATGCAACAAAACAAGCTAGGAATAAAGCAGACGAGGAGTTTCGTATAATGACGATGGATCTCTCCGGGATAGATGATGTATCAAGACAGTACATCGAACTTAAGAAGGCAGAAATTTTGATAAAAAGATTAAACCAATCATAAAGGATTCTTGGAATACATTACCTTTGTGTTATCTTTTAAGTTATTTTCAGTTTATTGTTAACCGATATATTGTTATCTTTTAATGAAATTGTATTTTATTATAAATTTTATATTTTTTGTTTTAAAAGATTAATTAAGATACAACGGTCTGATTTTACTTTTTTCAAAAAAAAAAACCCGTTGGCACTTGAGTTATAAAATGAGCGTTGACATACCCTATTCCACCAATATCATCTGCAAAGTCTCATCTTCTGCTTCAACAACACAATTCTTGAAATAATATCAAACAAAACTTACATAATGGAGGTTTCAAGCTCATCACAAATTACCAAGTGTTTTCTTTGTATTTCTGCTGGTCATGTTGCAAGAGATTGTCCTTGGGAAGGTAGAAAATGTACACTAACCAAATGCAAGGGGTACCTGTTTCTTAGAAAAGCCAAAAAAGGAAATATTGGATTTCAACCTTATGTGAAGTGCAACTATTGTGGGGTTTTCATCTGGTTGGATGCTTATGTAGCTTCACACCAAAGTATTCCACCACCCATTCCACCAACTTTACCAGATGAAGAAAAGTGGTTACAAGAGAAGCAATTTTACTGTTACTCATGTGGGGAAGCTGATCACATGGATTATAACTGCCGAACCAATCTCTTACCATGCACAGATCCATGTTGTGATGGTAAGATGAAGCAACTCACTTCTAAAAAACCTGAATCTATTGGTAACAAATACTACTTATGTCAAACATGTAAGAAGGTTAAGTTTCAATGAATATATAAGAAACTTTTGGAATATGTGTGAACCTAGTAAGATATTGTCATTTCTTTATAAGTAGGTAATAAAGAAAATAACTTAGCAACTGCATATGTTTTTCACAAACTACAAGCAACTCTGTCACGGTAAATTAAAAAATTCATATTCATAATAAAAGTACTAATAAAGTTCAACACCATAAAAAACAACGCTTTGAAAGATAAAAACATATAAGTAGATAATTCATTTAGTTTTGTCGATTTTCATTATCTTCAGAAGAAAGGGTTGCTATCTCCTTAAGCACTTGTAGAACTCCATGTTATTTTGGAATACTCTTCACCTCCCCAGATTCAAGCGAACGGATCAGTGTCCTAACCAACATATCGGTTTTATTCCTTATAACAGACATTCGGTTTTCAACTACTGGTGGTTGAACTTCGTCATTCTCCAAATCAATAAAAATTGGTGGTTGAACTACCTCTTTCACCAAATCAGCATCCCTTGGTGGACCAACAACCCCACCATCTTCAGGTTCAATCATGATAAGTCGATCCACACCCCTAGGTCGCCGTGCTCTGACAACTCGATACATATCATTTACGTTCATCTTCAGAATCTCCATAAATTTTAGGCCTAAATAAAATTCAACATAATAGAGTACCCAAATCTTATAAAGAATAATATTATTCAATTAATCTAATAATTATCCACAACCCAACTAAAATTAACTAAATACTTTTTCAGTTTTTACTTCAATTCAACAATGTCGATAGATAAAAATCTATAAAAAATAATAAATCAAGGAAAAACCTTATAGTTTCATAATTACAAAAGTAAATATCTAATTACATAATCATATGTACTTACATACAAAAATTAAACATTCTTTAACAAAATTCATCGTTAACAAAATACTTCAATTTCAATGCCCCAATTGTACCAATATCATCAAAATTCCCCAATTGCAAATTCTTCCATACACATAGGTTTTAAACACATAAACGATCCAAATTTCCAAAATTTATAGACAATCTACTCAATTTATCAAAAAATTAACCATAACCCAACTAAAATTAAACAACAACTTAATCAACTATATACAAACGTCAACAAATTATCATCAATTTTGTATACCCAATTTACAACATTCATAAACCCTAAAAATTATCCCAATTCAATAATTACAATTTTTAATACCTAATTTCATAATCACATGTTTCATAACCTCAGAATTATCTCAATTTCATAATCACATGTTTAATCATTCAATATATATAATCAATTAAACTAAAAAAAAACTAATAATAAAACATACTCTACATTTAATTTACAAAACAAAATTTAATTTTAAAAAAACAAAAAAAATTAGAAATTATTTTGATTTCGCTAGGTTGTTTGAAAATCCCTTGAGCGGAGACTCAAAATTGTAGGCGGGACTTAGGGTTATCGTCTAGGAGAAGATATTGTGAAAGTGTGGTGGCGGAGATGAAAAAAATTTGGTAACAGGAGAAAAATTAGGTTTCGGTAGAAATAGGAAGCTGGAATGGGGCGGGTTGCTGGAATCTTGCATGGAATCCTAGGTGGGGCGCTAGGACACCGCCTGTCCCATTCAAGTGACACACTCAGTTCGTACGATTACAACTCTTCTAGGCGCAATGCTAACACTTCGCCTGAACATGCGCGATTCTGGGATACCGCACGTGTCTATGGCATGCTCCTAGGATACTGTCCAACTATATGCGTTATGTTAGGATTTCGTCCCACTTCGAGCGAGACTCTTGGAGGCCGTTTAGCGCAAGCAGTACGCTAGAATTTCGCCCGTCCTCCCCAGCGATACCCTGGAATAACGCTCAACAACAGGCGAATGTGTAGGACACCGCCCGACTATTTACGACTATTCTTGGGCCGGACCAAAGACTAAAATTTTTAGTCTCTTAGTCTTTGGTCTAATCGCATGGTTGGAGATGCCCTACGAGCCCTCCCTTAGTTGCATTTTTTGTGGTAATAAAGGGAGAGCTCATCTCTAGTCTCTCCAATGTAGGACTAAAGGTTCTTCATTCACAATAGTAAAAAATGATCTAGTCTCCCTTAATGACATCCAAGTCCTAAGGTCCATTCCCATCAAGACTAAAATTTATTTTTCTTATTTTTCTCCAACATATTTATTTATGGATTATTAATTGTGGGGCTATCAAATGGTTATGATTATCAAATGATTATGAACTACTGTCTAATGGTTGACAACCGAAGCTAAGAGATTGTGTGGTGATTGGTGAAGTGGTTGTGTCAGTTGAGTTTTTAGGGATGATGGTGAATCATTTTGAGTTACATGGATTGGTTCCATATTCAGAAGGATATTAAAGAGATGCATAGTTAAGAAGGTCAATGAATGATTTATGTGGTATACTGTTCTTTTTACTACTATTTGACATATTTCTATGATGTTATAGATTTATATATAGGGTGTTCGTTAGTTATGAAATGATGGATGAAGAAATGCAGTTTATTGCTTTTGGGGGACATGGATTACGGAGTCTGACATGGGTTTATCTGCCCTGAGTCAACCAGATCTTGTTTTTGATAAGCAAATGACGCAGAAAAAGCGATCTCTTTAGGTATTATTTATTGAACTCATGTGTGTGTTCAAGTTTTTTTTTAAGTAAATGCATATAAACATTTGGGTACAGGGATTAATAATTAGTAATGGCGTACTATGTTTTTCCTCCATTGCTTTTTTACAAGTATTAGCCTACTTGCTGTGTTTTTCTTCTTCTAGTTTTCTTAGTATTCTTATGACTATTTGTCGACGGTTCACTAAGACTCTGTTTGATATGATTTAATTCTATAGAATTAATCATTTTTTCACAGAAATAATGTGTTTTTTGTCGGTTGATTATAAATGTATTTTCGTGAAATTATGGACCCTTTTACAGAAAAACATGATCTAAAGTATGTTTTAGATTTAATTCCATAAAATTCCATCAAAAAGCTTTCCTTGCCTCCCTCAGGATATTTCCATGGAATACATTTTACATGGAATTGTTTCCTTTCTCTATTATCAAACACAACTTAACTTTCTTATTTAAAAATTCAGGGAGAAATCCAAAGTTGCTGGAAAGATGAAATTTGGAAAGATTATGGCGCATGCCGGTGTGGTTTCTTTAGCCACATGGTTCTGCCGTAAACAGTTCCACAAGGACGAGAACATTCTGAGGCTGGTAATGAAGATGGTGATGGAGGTGAATTTTAGTAGTATGGGGCAAGTACTTGACGTGATTAAGCTATCTATGAAACATGGGATAGAAGTAAAACTACAGAGGAATGCAAAAGAAGTTGGAGTTAATACAAAAGATACACATCATGGACATTAAAATCTTGGAGGAGGCCTCCATGTAAAAAGAGGAGCCCCAAAACAGGTTCTTGTTTTATATGCCTCGTTCTTCTATATGGTCGAGAGGGCTCGGTTAAATCGAAAGGAAAAAAATTGGTATGTGGTCGAGACTGCTTTTGTAAATATGGTAAGAAAATTGCATCATTTTTTCCTCCGGACTTGAGTAGAAATTTTATAAGATACGATTTACAATTTTTAGACAAGTTTAGGGTTCTAGCATGCTTAGCCAGCACAAAACTGGTGAGATTTTGATGTTTACCCATGGCGGTTTTGTTTTACGCGACCCAAAGATTGGCAAAGTTGGAAAGGTGAGTAGTTTTTCCAAAAAAACACATTTCGAGTCCGTATTGATGCTATGAGGGTGACTCATCCTGTGGGTTATATTGAGAGCTTGGTTTCGTTCAACTCGGGTACATAAAGATGCTTAAGGGACAAAAATCGAGGTATTATCATCGTATCTTGTTTAGTCTCTAATCTTGTTACCATTATGTATTAGACCCTTGCAGTTTATCGGAAATAAAATTAAGATGAACAGAAAAGAGTTAATAGGTTTCTAGGTTTCTTATGACTTTTTTAATGTTTGTATTTCCTTTTGAGTAACTTGTTAGTGCATGTATTTTTTTTTTTGATCGATCAAGAGAAAATTCATTAAAGAGAGAAGGTACTTAATATGGATACCTCAACCCAATGAATACAACCGGAAGTCGGTAAAGGGAGAAAACCGAAAAGGAAGTTGCAACCCAAGCGACTAGCTACAAAATTATGGAGGACGAAATAAAGAGTCTCATAAGGCTATTACCAAATCTGTCCTTAGACCTAGCATTCTTGTATTTGCTTCGGCCCAAAAAAACGCTTGAAGTTTAACGTTTCTAATGAGACTTCCCAAATGTTTCTTTTTATTTTGGAAAACCCTTACGTTCCGATCCTTCCATATACACCACCAAATTGAGACCGGGACGTTTTTCCAAATTCTATTGAGTCTTTCGTCTCCCCAATTAAAATTCTAGGACTTTACATTTAGAGTGATATTAGAAGTATAATTCCAATGTCCCCTAAACCCTTCTACAAAGTAATCCCATATTCGTCGTATCTTCCAACAATCATAGAATAAGTGTGCGCTAGTCTCATCGTTTTCATCACAATAGCAACAAATACTAGAAACTTCCATTCCCCTTCTTAGAAGCTTATCCTTTGTCATTATCCTATCATGAGAGAGTATCCAAAGAAAGAAATTGATTTTACAAGGGTAGTCCCGGCTCTAAACGATCTCGGAAGAGTAATTTGGTTCATCTTTCTCTTCTTCACTCCTAAAACCATCCTTGACCGTATAATGACCATGCATATTTCCATCCCAAATTCGGCTATCCGAAACACCTTCTTGAATGGAGAAGGATGTGAGAAGATTGGAAATGGTTGAAACTTCACGATAGATGGAATGAGAGTATCTTCTTAGAGACATAAACTTCCATCGTATACTATCGCCTACCACTTCATACATACGAGCCACCACAAACTCCTTGGTCCTTGAGGCTTCATAAGCCAAAGAAAACATATCGCATAACCTTCCTTCGCCAAGCAAAGAGTCTTCCCAAAATCTAGTTTCCTTTCCCTTTCCAATTTTGAATCTAATATTTTTTTTAAAATCGTCAAGATCTTTGTAGATATTAAACCAAAGACTACCTCCTTTGGATCCCTTGGGTTGAAGAGTTTCCCAACCGGTTGAAGTTTCACCGAACTTTTCCACTATGATCTTCCTCCATAACGCGTCTTTCTATACTCCAAAGCGCCACCACCATTTTTTTAGTAAACCCGAGTTCACTTGTTTGGTTCTTCTTATACCAAGACCACCTTTTCTCTTCGGTTTTGCAGCCAACTTCCAACTAACATTGTGAATTCTTTTATTATTTTCACCATCATCCCACAAAAAATTCCTCACAACTTTATCTAGCTTCTTGGTAATGGAGCAATGGGGAAG
Source organism: Papaver californicum (assembly GCA_023531435.1). Lineage (NCBI taxonomy): Eukaryota > Viridiplantae > Streptophyta > Magnoliopsida > Ranunculales > Papaveraceae > Papaver > Papaver californicum. The sequence goes on along the minus strand of JAJJMC010008340.1, from coordinate 10,684 downwards.
AAATAGGGAGAGGTAGTAAATAGGTAAACTCGCTAGGAGGCTCTTAATGAGAGTTAATTTACCTCCTCTTGCTAATGTTTTACCGTTCCAAGAAGTAACTCTTTTCGCACAAGCTTCAAGTGTTTTTTCCCACTTTTGGGAGCCTCCTACCTTATCTCCCAAAGGAAGACCAAGGTAGATAATAGGGAAGTTTGCATATTTTCACCCCAACATGTTTGCATAATTTTCGGCTCCCTCTTCGACCGTAATTCCGTACAAACTACTCTTGGAGAAATTAATCTTCAAGCCCGAAGTTAGTTCAAAGAAAATGAGAAGGTAGCGAAGGGCGTCGACTTGTTCATCCTTAGAATTTAGGAATATAAAATAGTATCATCGGTAAATTGCAAATGATTTATTTTTGTTTCCCCCTCCTTGACCGAGAACCCCGATATTTGATCAAGTTCTTGTGTTTTTCTCAACATGCAACTTAGCACTTCGCCGACTATTGTAAAAAGAAAGGGAGATAGTGGATCTCCTAGTCGAAGCCTTTTTCACTACCAAAATAACCGTGGGACGAACCATTAACAAGAACCAAGAACTTTGAGAAAGTTAAGCAGTTTCTAATCCAAGCTCTCCAAACACCTCTGCACCCCATTTTGAAAAGAACTTCATTTAAAAAATTCCAATTTACATTATCAAAAGCCTTCTCAAAATCAAGCTTGTAAACCAACCCCGGAATATTTTGTCTAATTCTAGAGTCAACGCATTCATTTGCTATTAAAACTCCATCAAGAATTTGTCTTCCCTTAATAAAACTTGATTAAGAAGAAGAAATTAGAGAAGGGAGGGATACTTTTAGACGCTCCGCCAAGACTTTTGAAACAATTTTGTACACACTCCCAATGAGGCTAATTGGTCGAAAGTCTTTTACTTCTTCTACACCTGGCTTCTTAAGAATGAGGGCAATAAAATTATTTTTCAAATACAAATGAAGAACATTGTGGCTATGAAATTCCTTAAAAATCTTTATCAAATCTTCTTTAATGAAGTCCCAACAAACAAAGAAAAACTTAATGGGGTAACCATTCGGTCCCGGTGCGCGATCAATTCTCAACCCTTTAATGGCAATCTTTACTTCTTCTTCACTAAAAGTTCTCTCCAACCAAATACAAGCATTCTCATCAATACGCTTTAGGCACATATTTTTTATCCTCAGGTGATTGTTTGAGATTTCCTTGAAGGAGGATTCAAAATGATTCCCGATTCCCATTTTAATTGTTTTTTTATTTCCGGTCCAAAGCCCATTGATTCTAAGGTTGTTGATGTTGTTACGAGCTCTATAACCCTTTACCACACGATGAAAGTGTTTGGTGTTTCGATCTCCGTCTCTAAAGTATCTAATTCTAGATTTTTGTCTCAACATAATACTTTGTCGACGATGAGCCAAGTCGAAATTCATTTTTGCCGTCACAAACATGTCTTCTTCTTCTACGGAGAGACCCTTACCATCATCAAGGTCATCTAATTATTTTAACTTGGTGAGAGCCGTGTCTAAAGCCTTATCGATAAACCCAAACACTTCTGTATTCCACACTTTCAGCTTCTCCTTTAGAGCGTTTAGCTTCTTAACAAAGCATTCACCGGCCGGACCTACAAAAGAAAAGGATTCCCACCAATCTTTCATTAGGGAAGTGAGGTTCGTTCCCTCAAGCCATGCTAATTGGAATCAAAAAGGGCAAGCGCCCCAATACGAGTCCAAAGTGCCTAGCTCGATAGGAAAGTGGTCTGAGAAAGGTCTTGCGAGACGCTTGAAAGCAAGATTTGAAAAAAGATCCTCCCATTCCGAAGTGAAAAGAAAGCGATCTAACTTTCTCTTCTTATTAGGCGGTCTACCCCAAGTGTATTTTGTGCCGGAGAGAGGTAATTTCACAAGATCAAGATCAATACAAAAATCGTTAAAAAATCTCATTGAGGTTGAGACTCTACTACAACCTCTTCGCTCTTCCATAATTCTAATCTCGTTGAAGTCGCCACCGAAACATAGAGGTAATCCATCGCAATAACCATGTAAATTAGCTAGCTCCATACGAAAACTTTTCTTCTCTCTCGCATTGCAAGGTCCGTAGACCCCAATTAGATCCCATCGAAAATTATCTTCCAAACTACGACGTTGTATACTTATGGAATAAGTGCCTTCAAGAGAATTTTCCATTTAGATTTCCAACTCAACAATATTTTTCCTGATCTTCCAAGTGAGTGAAGAGCCACCCATTTACACGGGATTGAACCCCAACATTGACGCACAATAACATCGTTACAAACGCTAAGCTTTGTCTCTTGAATCATAAGAATTGTAGGGTTCCATCTCTTCACAAGATTTTTTAATTTAGAGCGTTTATCCGGAGCTCCAAGCCCGTTAATATTCCAAGAAATGATCTTAAACATCACAACAACAAAAAATATCCCAAGAAAAAGAAAGAAAACCCAACGCCACAAGCGCTAGTTTGTAGCGATATCTCCCGTGTCCAAATCATCTTTAAAAGCATGCACATGTGATATAATGGAATTTGACACAAAATTAATTTCTTTATTGGAGAATTCAATCCCCGAATATTTACCGTCTTTTTTGAGTTTATCAAAGAGGAGCTTGAATTTCTCGTGAATTCCATTTGCCATCTCCAAGTTGCCATCCACTATGCGACGAGATATTTCATTTCCATCACTTGTTTGCGGCACCGCCATCATGCTACCACGAGAGAAGTTCTTGTGCTCTTCATAAGATATATTCCAACCATAACTGCCTTGCTCGGAGTTGGAAGCCCTCTCCATAACTCTATTGTCAATTTTGCTTGAAACCTCCTCATTTAAAGAGTTGGAAAAAGCATGGCTAGGATGGGATTCCTTGGAAAATTTGGTCTTTAGTTTTTTCATTAAAACTTCTCAAAGAAGAGTTGCCCAATGGGTCCGAATTGGATACATGGCTTCCTATAGACATGATTGATGGAGATGGGTTTGAAGGTGCTATCAGTAGGTTCTGGTGTGTGCCAGCAGCTAGGCCTGAAGGGGAAGCAGCAACAGCCAGGACTGAGGGAGCAGCAGCAGCAGCAGCATCAGCAGCTGGGACTGAAGCAGCGGCAGCCTGAAGACCCATTAGTTTCTCTAGAGAAGTGGCATCTCTTACCTTCTGGCCCACCGTGAATATCCCATGTCCAGCAACGTATTCCACACTTGCTTGTCGCACGTGACACGCCTCCTCCCTGTTTTCGTGAACCGGTTCCAAATTTGAGTTTGAATTAAAGTTATTCCGTACCAGAACATGAGCAGATGATCTAGGTGTCGAGATAAGATTGGGCGTTCCTGCTGCCCTCACTGGCTCTCTCCCATGTAGATTCTGAAACTGACCAGTGAGCAGCCTTTCTGCCACCCCCACTCCCTCTCTGCCATCGAGGCCTGGCGGTTGACCAATCAAGTAATGTCCTGCTTCTGCCAATCCCACAGTGACACGCCTCCCTTTTTTTCCCCTACTTCGGTTATAGATCCCTTTTTCCGGCGCCATAATCTACTAGTTTTTTGGAGCTACCGATTTTTTTTAATGAAAACTGGTTGAAACATAGGATTTGGGGTTTCCAGGGATTCACCGATTGTTCGAATTTGGCACCAGATTTTGTTGTTCTTTAGTGCTATCTCTTGGCACCAGATTCCACTACTAACAGGCCCTTGTACCTTCACTCTTATTTCTGATAGATCAGAAGCCATTGAACTCTCCGGGCACACTTTTGCCAGACCCCCAAATATATCACCTATGGCTTTAAGAGTGCTAAAGTTCCAAAGATCGAAAGATACTCCCTAATTCCAATCCATATTTTTTTTGTTTTCTGAGGAGTTGGTTTGTGGATTTGATTGATTCCTGCATACCATGGGTATGTATTGATAATGGTTTCTCCAACTTGCCAACTCTTGATTCTCCTGATCCTAGAGAATTCATCATAAGTTTTAATGGTGAAAACAGCTCTGGTAATGTCAATCGGTTGCAGATCAAAACCAAAAGTCCAGTCAAATTTATCCACCATCCAACCTCCCATATCTTTCCAGATAAAGTCCTTTGAGCTTAATTCTACAATCATTGTTCTTTGCCACAGAGAGAAGAGTTCCTGTTTGGGTATCGTTGAATACAATCCAGCAGTTTGTTGAGACTTAGCCTGTTGGCAGATTTCTTTCTGACTACCAAATTTCTGATCATTCCCTACAGACACAGCCCAAGGAAGTTCCTTCTCCTTTCTCCTGATTTTATTAATAACCATTAGTTCTTCAAGGAACTTACATGTTTTCCACCATCCTTACCCCTTGTTGCCGGCTGGAAAAAATAGAGTAGATGGATACTCTCTATTGTATGAGACTTGTAGGCTGATGAAATCACCAAAGTCATTCTCATTCCGGGTAGCAATCATCCAATCTTCATGTTTTTTAAATTTCCGGATGCTTTGCTTACCACCACAGCCCTCTGCCTCCTCCTTCAATAGACGTTGTATCCATACACCCCTTTGTAACTAATCCAACAAAATCTCCTTCTTCTCCCTGACCAAATTGCTAGATGAACAATATCTCTTGAACCTTTTTTTCCCATTGATCTTCCTATTTTCTTTCTTTCAACTTTTACAGAGCTCCCTCCTCCTAACTAATCTTTTCTTTCTAGGTCATTGAATCCTCTAACCAATTTGTAAACAGGCTCATGTAACCTCGATCTTCTTCTTGTTGCTGAGATGAACCCTTCCCCATCCACTACTCTGCTGTAGTTAACCATTATCCGATGAAGAAGCGGTGACGATTAACGTCCTCACACTTTCTCTCTCATGCTGCTTCGATGTAGTGCACGTATATTATGCTATGGGATTAAGTCTCTACTTTTCTCAGCTGACATATTTTAGTTTAATGCATCAGAAATAGAAAACATATTTGCATCTTGCAAATCCAATAATGTTATCCTTTTCCTTCGTAAAGTAGCTGTTTTTATTCATTTTATGAATTCAATGAAAATTTATGTTGGTAGATTGGAAAATAGTTGCTTTGTGATTCATATTGTTTCCATTTTATACACAAACTAGTTGTTTCGCCTAGTATTTAGGTTTTATGCATTTAGTTGTATCCTGGGTAAATTTGATAACCATTTCTTCCCCATGTTCAGGGATGTACCTATGTGGGGGCTAAACCAGGCTTTATCCCGGGTTAGCCCACAAGTTCACAAGCCTATTTCACATCTCACTCCATATGAATGGGTTTGACTTAGAGCTTTAGCCCAGGTCAAATACTTAACCCTCCTGGGTCCGTCCCTTCCCAGGTTTCCCCAAATCTACATTTTCTAATTGCAATTTTCCCTTTATTTGGCAGAGATGTTGGATAAAAATGTTCTGTTGGTGGTGGGGAATATGGTGGACGCCTATACCCTGTGTATCCCATGGGTGCAGTAACGGGGAATATGACGTGAGTGGTGAAGGTGGTACCAGTGGATATGATGGTGGTGATTCTAATAAAAATGGGAGAAACTAGGAGTTAGTGTTGTGGTCTGACATTGTGTGTTCTGGTTCTTATAGTTACTTAGATTTTCCATTTTTGATCCCCCGGTTCTACTTAAGTATCTAGGCTGTTACTTTGAATATTAGAAGTGCAAATTGTTGGTGCGATGTGGAAAAATAGGTCTTGTATTGCTAGTAATAGTAAGTTGCATTGAAAGAAAACTTTAGATTGGTCATACGTCAGTTCAAGCTGGATCTTTGTGTATTAAAAATCATCAAACGTTTTTTTCTTTCTTTCGGTCTCATTATGGTTTTACCATTTACAGTGTAATAGAAAATGAGGCCTACGGAAAATGAAAATAGATTTTGTGCTTATCCACCGAATTAATTTCCCTATTCTAATTGTAAGTACAGTATACTTTTTGTCAGTTCCCCAAATTGGGTTATAGCAGGATTTGCTTTTTGGGTGTTCTGAGCTACAGGTGGTAGTTGATCTACTTGTCCATCTGTTGTAATACCAAACAATTAGTTACTTCTGTCTTGGGGGCTTTGTTTCGTAATCTGTCCTCTGGAGTTTATAGAACTCAGAGAGACCTCTGATAAACATAAACTATGGTTCATGCATGTCATTTTCGTTGATACTTATCAGGAATCCTAACTTCGAGTTTTTGGTAACTTCTTCAGGTATATATTCTTTTGGCGGGTTGCTGTATCGGTTCTTCATAGCAATCGTCTGTGGTTTTCTTGCCAAGTAGGAGATAACGAAGGTTCAGTATCTCCAACCACAAGTAACCTTATTGACTTCGCAGAAATATGGTAGAGTCTACCAATTTTTTTACGAAGAACCCATTGGTGGAGTAGACTGCCAATTTTTAGAGTTTCCTTTGATCATTTTTTTAAGCTTATTGTCAGTAGCAATAAGCGACTAAGATGTAAACTAATTTCATGTAATTCTGCATTATTTTCATGAATGAGTGCGATGTAGTTTAATGTCCTTTACTGAAAAGTCAAAACTCCTCTTATGATTCGGTTTGGTTGAAAATTCACATGCCATTTTAACGAAGGTTCAAATCAAAAATCAGTCAAAAAAAATAGAAAAACTAGTTTAGGTTAATAAGTGCAGTTCTTGTATCCTTAAAACTTGTTACCAAAATGAAAAAGATGATAAAGTAAGATTTTTTTAACTGAAGTGCAGTTCTTGTATCTGGTCTGGTCAGTCAGGACTCAGGTTTGATTAAGAAAGAGAAATTTTAACTTTATGTGGGGTCCGGTTCACGTTCTTGGGAATACCATGTTGTCAACATCTTGAAGAGAGAAGAAGTCTTCCTAACTTTTTTTACTGCACATAAAATACAAACAACATCTAATTGTGTTTTTGGGGCAAGTACAACGTTGAGGATCTGCTAGTTCAGGTTACACGTTTTGTATCTCCGATCTCCTAGCTACTAATGGAAGTACCATGTTTTTTTTTTTGGGGTGTACCAATTCATTTTTATGGGCTGCTTTGTCTTATGGATTTTGATAACCCCAAAATAAAATTATAGCAGCGACTAAAAAATTGTTTCTTTCTTTGCTATCAAACCATCTGTATTAAAACCTTTAAATATTTCGTTATTTTGATTTTAGAATAATTTTTTTGTTTTTACCTTTTTTTAAACATTGTTTTCACATCCTGGTGAAGGAGGTAAATTTCGTGTTTCCTTAAATTTTAGTTTTTTTTTATCAGATCTTGTTAACTTATATCCTTGTATATATATATTAAGGGCGTCTATAATGGAACAAACAGACTAAACGACCAAAGACTAAAAATTTTAGTCATTGGTCCGGCCTAAGAACAGTCGTGTATAGTCATTGGTGATGAGCTTGAACCTCCATTATGTATCTTTTGTTTGATTTTTTTTCAAGAATTATGTTGTTGAAGAAGAAGATGAGACTTTGCAGGTGATGGTGGTGGAATAGGGTATGACAACGTTCATTTTATAACTGGAGTGCCAACGGTCATTTTGTTTGAAAAAAAGTAAAATTAGACCGTTATATCTGAATTAATCTTAGATACTGTTAAAGGAATGTGAGATTTAAAAAATAAAAAGATTGAAATTTATAATAAAATTATGATACATTAAAAGATAACAATATATCGGTTAAAAATAAACTGAAAATAACTAAATTAGTTCATAAAAGTTGAAAGTTAATATGACAATGCTAATAAGACTGCCCTTCACAAAGGTTTAAGGTATTCCAAGAGTCCTTTATGATTGGTTTAATTTTTTCTTCAAAATGTCTGCCTTCCTAAGTTCGATATATTGTCTTGATACTGGATCCATCCCGGAGAGATCCATTGTCATTATACGAAACTCTTCGTCTGCTTCTTTCCTAGCTTGTTTTTCCGTAAACATTACCGAAGACTCAGCTAGTTTTGCTGCAAACTCGGTTTCTCTCTGCGTCATCTTCATTTATTTTTGTTCTGTATATTTGGTGTTGAAGTTTTGTTGCTCTTTAATAATATTTTCCATCATTTCATGTTGGCCGCTAAATTTTGCTTTCCCTTTTGTCTTCTGTCGTTTTGCCTCTTTTTCCCCCCATTTGATGGATATATGTGTTAGAGATATCTCTTATGTCTTCATAGCCACTGGAAGCGTCTAGGCTTAAGTCCTGTGTTTCCCGGTTGTCTTTACCGCTTTCGTAATCTGACTCAGCTTGTGAGGAATCAAAAACAGATGTCGATCGTCTGGAATATTCTATATTATCTAACATAATTGTGTAGCGCTCTTCATGCTTAAAATTTTTCCCACCATTAGCTTCCTTGAAAAGCCTATTTACTTCTGCAATCTATTTTTTGAATTCAATTTAGTGGAGGATACACAATTCAAAACATTAATGTAATCGTCAAAATTAAATGAGTAGTTACCTTATTTTTGGGGCCCCATCCAGTATGGTGTTCAAGTTCCACTTCCGCCTCATTAGCGGAGAAAAGTGTCATTTTTTACTTATAATTTGAAATCGTTTATGAAGGGAGGTCCAAGTGCGTTGTGGCATTGAAGGTATGGCTTCTTCATCTGATATAATATGCGAGACCATAATATTTCTTCTGACTGATCGGTACCAATACTACAATCTTGAGATATTGACAAATGAATTGTACACATCGTTACATCTTCAAATGTAATAAAATTTGGACCTCGTGGTCTTGGTGGTGGCATAATTATAATCGATTCGGAAACTTATTAAATGAAAAAGAACTTAATTATTTTCGAATACTAACTAGATAACAATGAGTGAGTTTAGTAAAATGAATTTGGTTTAGTATTCCATATATAGTGTAAAAATATAGTCGTTGCAACGGTAAACTCAACGGCAACATCTCAACGATACACTCAACGGTAAAAAAAATTGCAACGACATTCTAGGATCTCGACTGGTGTTGGCCGTAGCTATAAAGTAACACCCACAACGGGGCGGGACTCTAGCGACACACCAAATCACAAACGACATTCTAGGATCTCGCCTGGTGTTGGGCGTATCTCTAGTCCACCACCTGGTGGTGAGCGTTATCGTACAACTTCTTTTTATCAGGTGTACTCCCAAAATAACGCTTGATCAGATGTACTCCTAGCTTACCGCACGTGTTTCTGAGCGTTGTCCCAGAATAACGTTTGGTGTTGGGCGATTCACTATGATGCCGCTTAGCCTCAAGCAGAACACTACGAGCCCGCCCAACTAAAACATGTTTAGTCTGAAATTTTTTCTATTTCTAGTCGGCTACAGTGTTTTTCTTCGACTATCCACTAAAAAGCGTCGACCCACTGTGCTTCAATTATTCAGACTAAAGATCACTTTTGATCTTTGGTCGACTTTTTATCGTCCCATTGTGGACACTCTGAGGTTATCAAAACTAGAAATATCCGCATTGAAAAATAATTTTATTTATTTTATTGTATTGAAAACAAAAAATGTTTATACTGGAAACAAGATTTATTGTCATAAAAAATAATTTTCTAATAGAATAAGATAAAAAAATATATTTTCCAGTACAAAGTGTATAGTGGATACAAATTAATAAAAACCTTTATAAATGCGTTATTAATTACCTTTTTTGTCTAAATTATAATAGCAGGATTCTTATTTTTATTATCCATCAACATGATTTTAGTTTCTATATTATTTTTCAATGTATACATCTTATTAATTATATTAATATCATATTAAAGTAGTACTAAATTAAATTTAATATTTGTGATAAAATATACTAAAAACTATATATATTAAAGAAAAAAATTATAATTCTCGTAATTTTTTAATATAGTACTCCCTCCGTTTCTGGAAAAGTGTTACTATCACTTTTTCATTTTAGCCTAAAAATAGATCAATTTAAAAAAGCGATAATAACTCTTTTCCTAAAACGGAAGTATTATAAATTTATTTTTACGGATAACTTAGACGAAGGGAGGGAATACTATTAACAATAAAATTTAATAAAATTTAATATATGCTTTAATATTTTTATATATTCTACCACTAATCACACCACTATATATTCCGGTCCACTGTAGATATTTATTGACCCATCACCTTTTTAAAGGTAATTTTAATCCTTCTAGGGACGCGTAATCTTAATTTCTTAGTGAGATAATTACGTCTTAACTCCCTGCCAATATTCCTCTTCAATGTTCAATGGCATTAGGTTTCTCTACCTCCCCTGTTTCTCTCTCTGCTCTATCTCTCTTTCTAAAAACTGCCTCCATCTCTTCCCCATCACCACCACCACTACCACCATGAAAACCTCCTTGCAATCACCACTAATATCAATACAACAACCGTTGTTTCCTAGAATTGACAATATCTATAATCATATGGGTTTAGATGCTAGAATCATGTAGAACCAATCCACCAAACCTTTTCTTCAAAGAATTCTCTACAAATAGGTATATGTCTATGTTTTGGAAGGAAGATACTCTAGAAACATGGGAAAGTTAGATTTATAGGTCTCTTAATTTAGTCTATGGGTTCTGTCTGTTCTTGTGACAGAGAAATATGAGGTATGGTCAGTTGGCAATCAAAGTCCAAAAGAAGAGTTATCTTCAAGCTAAAGGTGAGTCCTTTACTGTTTTGTTTTGCTGAATTTTTCAATTGTGTTTGGACAATTAGAATCCTATTCAAAGTATTCAATTTTGATTGCTAACCTTATGAATTATGCT
>JAJJMC010008313.1:0-14482 GCA_023531435.1 Papaver californicum | reverse complement strand
GCAGGAATCGCGACTACATTTAGCATATGCAGCAAGCCGTTAAACCCCTAGGTGTCCCTAGTGGACGAGTTTTGTCTCGTGAGGGTTTACAAGAGGTATACCCACAAAACCTGGATCTAGATTTTAGCAACACGTGAACGATTAAGGATAGACACTAAACAAGCTAGTTAGTTGGCTACTTAGCTATTCGGCTATAGGGACCATTACCCTTTATGGGTCCAATCACTGTACACGAGTGTTAACTCAAGCATACTAAAATTCATATCTAAGACAACAGAGTTCTACTCAGACAGTTATCTATCCACACATCACATGAAAAGACTTAGAAGATGAAAGTAGACTGTAGAAGGTCGCAAGTGTTGACTGAGGCGAACGATGTGTCCCATATCTGTCTGAAGGTCAGTACCGAGATGAAACCTAGTGTGTCGAGATACTCCCCATTTATTTTCAACGGTTACTACTAACTAAAATATTTACAAGTTCCCATGGATCCTGCGTTCCACGCTTGCTTAGGCGACGGAGACAGGGGGACCACACACATAACTCTAAAACAATAACATATTATTCAAACTGGGGCATGATCTCAACACACTAAATGTCATTCCAGCGCTAATTAACACATCGATGCTAGGACCCACCAATACTCTCAGAGAAACACGAAATTGCAAATAATAAAACAGAACGTGATATGGTGGTGATAACTATCATGTTATTTCTAACACCTGAACTCTGTCTCCTTTATGAATAGATCATCTAGCTGGGCACACCAATCCTTATAGCAAAATGGCTAAGTTTCTATCTACCTAGAGTGGTTAGTGTCACCCTAAATTGTTCACATGCTTCTAAATTCCAAATCTTATTAAACCTAAAAAGTCTCCCAATATCCCCAAACTTAAATTAAACAGTGTCCTCAATGTTTCTAAGTATAGAACAATACCAAAAGAGTAAAAGTAAGGGAGTCAGAAAGATAGAAAAGAATGCCTGAGCATGGGTTACCTCCCAAGAAGTGCTAAGTTTAAAGTCTTCAGCCAGACTAGAAAAGAATTAATCACCCCCTTAAATCATATAGCAATAATCGGAACAATTGTGGGTCATCTGAATCAAATAGTGTGCCCCAGTAAACCATAGACGGTTTGGACTCCTCTTCTGATGGGCCTAACTCACTACTTATCAGGGTATCTGGTGGGTCATGCTTAAAGTCCAACTCATGAAAATCTAATCCAAAGTGGGCTTGACATTTCTCTAATGGGTCTTCTATCAAAGTGTTTGGTAATGTCTTCTGAACTAGGGTCTCTACCATGTTGACAGTTTCTAAGTTGGGGTCCTTCCTAGTAGGTGCTAACAACCTTGGATAAGGGGCTCTAGGCATAAAATCGGTGGCCCGAGGGGTTTTCTCAGGCTCATCAGAGACTTTATCAGTCTCTTCGGCTATTGGGTCAGGGTGAACTACAGTATGTCCACTATCAGGCCCAGTTACCCTGTTGTCCACCAATTTACCATTCCTAAGGGTCGTGACTGCATTCACGTGACTGGATGATTTCTCACCTGTCGCCATTTCATTGATGCCTCTTGGATTGGGTTGGGGCTGGGTCGGAAACCTACCAGGCTCTCTTTCTCTTAAAGCCGCAGCAATGTCACTAATTGAGGTCTGGATGCTAGACACAGCTTTTTCTAGGCTTTGGAACCTCTGCTCATACTTTTCATCATTGCTGGGCTGAGTTGGACCGACCAAATTCGTATAACTGAAACCTGGAGGACCTTTAGCATTACTAAACTAACCTTGAGCCTGGCCTTTCGACCAGGAAAGGTTCGGGTGGTCACTCAGGCCAAGGTTATAAGATTCCGAATATGGGTCGAACTTTCTATGGTTATCAAAGCTAGTGTTATTATAAGGAGCAAAAGCCTGCTCGTCGAATGGGTTGGGCTCTAACTACTAACTTGATTCATTTCGACCAGTTCTAGCCTTCTAGATAAGGATTCTAATGGGTTGGGTTTTCTATTGCTCTCCCACTGATGGGTTTTCTCGGCGATGTCACTCAGAAATTGCATCGCCTCAGCAGGAGTCTTACTGTCGACTTCTCCGATTGACAAGGACTCAACCAAGGTTACAGTCGCATAATCCAAACCCTCATAGAGAATCTGAACTAGGTGCATTATTTTGCACTATTTGGATACTCTAATTCATTGATTTCTTGTTAGTTTTCATATCATTAGGATTTGATTTTGTTTGTTTATGAGTTTCTTAGGAGTTCTGAAGTGTATTCAACCAAAGAAGAGGTTAAAGGATGGAAACACAACTTTGAAACAAGAGTTCCAAGAATATTTACGGTTGGGAAAAAACCTCAAAACCCAACCGTAAAAGAAGTTGGTTTTGAAAGCAAATTCCAGGAAGATTTACAGTTGGGTCTAGACTCTCAAACCCAAACGTAAAATTATTTGAAGAGATATGAATATTTTGCCATTGTCATCTTATAGAGAATTGAAATACGAAGTCAACCCAAAAAGAATGAGGTCAATCAGACATCGGATGAGGGAATAATGATCAAAACTGTGAAATACAAAAAAGTGTCCAAGAAGAATTACGGTTGGGTTTATTGGCTCGGACCCAACCGTAAATCTGGGGATTTTGGGTGAGATTTTTGTGTCAAAAATCGGTTGGGTTTATTGACTCGGACCCAGCCGTAAATCTGGGGATTTTGGCTGAGCTTTTTGTGTCAGAAAATCGGTTGGGTTTATTGGTTCGAACCCAACCGTAACTGGGGAATTTGGCACGTGTGTGGGCTTTTAATACATGGAAAACATGGTCCCAGAAGGATTCAAAACCGAGATTTCGTGGCTACTATATAAGGAGACATACAAGACATTAAAAATATATTTTTTACACTTGAAAACACAAGAAGAACAAGAATCTAGGGTTGGGAGTTGCAATTGATCATCACTATAACTAGGGTTTGCTTTACTTGTTTTCTTGATTATTTTCCATGGATTTTGAGAAATCCATGATGAACTAAACTTTTCTTATTGGTTAGAGATGTAGTGCTAAGTTGGAAAACATGTTTATTAATTGAAGTATTCATTCTCATATGTTCATAATCTCTTCATAATCGCTTATGTTCTACCGTTTATAACACCTTGTATGATGGATTACTTGTTTGTTTAAGTTGCAAATTAGATGAGCATGCATTGACATCTATAGCTAAACTAGGGTTTGAGATCCGGAATTGTCGAAAGACCCTTGTTACAAGTAGTATAACATAGTTGTCAACGATGGGATGTTGCCATACAATTATGTGTAGAAGCGTGACCTAGGTTAAATCCGAGTGGCTCTTGCGCCGGATTGCTTAGAATAACCTCAACTCACAAATACCATTGATTTCATTAGGTTAAACTTGAGTGGCTCTTGCGTTAATTTATTCTTTGAAAAGGATTCAAAGAGTAGCTCTTGCGCCTTTGATGATAATAGGAGTTTTGCCGGAGTAAGCCTGCGATAGGATGCTTTAAGGTTATTGATATTGCTAGTGCATGAATGTTGAGTATGATTTGGTTGATAACATGTTGGAAGATGGAAGATGAACTCTCTAACCAATGTTCTTTATCTCTGATATCCGTTTTAATCTTTTTGCTTTAGTATAATTTAGTTATAATCACAACCAAAACCCCCCCTGTTTACATAAGTAATCGAAAGGAGAAAATGTTTACCATATTCCACATATGAACAAAGAAGGATTGATTAGATTGCGTCAATTGCCGATTTGCATTGAGCGTGACAATGAAGTTTTAAACGCAGAAAAAGAAGCACTTCAAGTTCTACGTCAACGAGAGAATGAAACACACCAAGAACATTGATCATCACAATTGCTTTTCTGTTTTTTTTTTTAAATTTTAAGTTACGCCTATCTTTAGACTTTTAAGTTTAGCGAAATTCTAATATTGCTCTTCTGTGTTACCATTATCAACCACTATTATATTTTTTCTTTTTAAAACTACATTACTTTCTTTGTTTCACTCTTAATAAATCTTGATGTTTGGATGCAAAACTAAAATGTTTGAAGGATGACTTACCTAGCTAGTTTTGGCTTATCCGAATTATTTTGGGTCTGCCACTAAAAGTTTAAACATGGTCATTATGAAAAAATCAAAACCCCTTATTTAACTTTTTTTGTTAATGACTAACATACTTAATTAATGTTAATTAATTCAATTAATAGCTGTTTAATCTTGTGGTTGCGAAATCAACCAATGTTAAGTAATCATCAAAACTTGCAAAGATCTTATATATTTTGATTTTTTTTAAGTTAATCAACCCAGAATTAGTGGATACGTTGGATAACGCATGCCGATTATGGGTTGGTGTTCTTCATTTACGAAGAACACCAAAACCGATGGATATCTCCTTTCATAAAAGACGATTTTAATAATCGGTAGATGTGGATGTTATTATGAAACGATTCCAGGATACTTTATAAAAGACAAATTTCATTCATAGTTTAGGAAACTAGCGCATTGAGTTACATAGTTTAGGAAACCAGCATTGTATTACATGATCTAGTACACATATTCTTGAAGCTCTCACATTAATACATCGTTAATGAACCTCCGAGCATGTTTGTTCAACATGGAGTATTCCCTTGCGTGCATGAACATTCTTTCCTCATTTCAAGTTGGTTTTGAAGGTAAATTCCAGAAAGATTTACAGTTGGGTCTAGACTCTCAAACCCAACCGTAAAATTAGTTGAAGAGATATGAAGATTTTGTCATTTCCATCTTATAGAGAATTGAAATACGAAGTCAACCCAAAAAGAATGAGGTCAATCAGACATCGGATGAGGGAGTAATGATCAAAACAGTGAAATACAAAAAAGTGTCCAGGAAGAATTACGCTTGGGTTTATTGGCTCGGACCCAACCGTAAATATGGGGATTTTGGGTGAGATTTTTGTGTCAGAAAATCGGCTGCGTTTATTGACTCAGACCCAACCGTAAATCTGGGGATTTTGGCTGAGATTTTTGTGTCAGAAAATCGGTTGGGTTTATTGGCTCGAACCCTACCGTAACTGGGGAATTTGGCACGTGTGTGGGATTTTAAAACATGGAAAACATGGTCCCGGAAGGATTCAAAACCGAGATTTCGTTGCTACTATATAAGGAGACATACAAGATATTAAAAATATACTTTTTACACTTGAAAACACAAGAAGAACAAGAATCTAGGTTTGGGAGTTGCAATTGATCATCACGATAACTAGGGTTTGCTTTACTTGTTTTCTTGATTATTTTCCATGGATTTTGAGAAATCCATGATGAACTAAACTTTTCTTATTGGTTAGAGATGTAGTGCTAAGTTGGAAAACATGTTTATTAATTGAAGTATTCATTGTCATATGTTCATAATCTCTTCATAATCGCTTATGTTCTACCGTTTATAACACCTTGTATGATGGATTGCTTGTTTGTTTAAGTTGCAAATTAGATGAGCATGCATTGACATCTATAGCTAAACTAGGGTTTGAGATCCGGAATTGTCGAAAGACCCTTGTTACAAGTAGTATAACATAGTTGTTAACGACGGGATGTTGCCATACAATTATGTGTAGAAGCGTGTCCTAGGTTAAATCCGAGTGGCTCTTGAGCCGGATTGCTTAGAATAACCTCATCTCACAAATACCATTGATTTCATTGGGTTAAACTTGAGTGGCTCTTGTGTTAAATTATTCTTTGAAAAGGATTCAAAGAGTAGCTCTTGCGCCTTTGATGATAATAGGAGTTTTGCCGGAGTAAGCCTGCGATAGGATGCTTTAGGGTTATTGATATTGAGAGTGCATGAATGTTGAGTATGATTTGGTTGATAACATGTTGGAAGATGGAAGATGAACTCTCTAACCAATGTTCTTTATCTCTGATATTCGTTTTAATCTTTTTGCTTTAGTATAATTTAGTTATAATCACAACCAAAACTACCTGTTTACATAAGTAATCGAAAGTAATTAACAATCACCTGCCTCTCTGTGGGAACGAACTTGTACTTATTAATATACTCTAATCTATATTAGTTTAGTAAGAACTTGAATTAATTTTACGTGGCTGACAACCGACCAAATTTTGGCGCCGCTGCCGGGGAGGCATAGAGGATTGTTATTTTGTTTTTGATTTCTTATTTCTAGTTTTTAATTTAGTTTTAAGAATTTATTTTTTCAGGTACTATTTCTTTCGTGAATGCTTAGAGAGGGTAGACCAAGTCCAATTGGTATACGACTTCGATCAGGCACTTTACTAAAAAAATTCGTTCGAGCAGTGAACACTCCACTTCCTCCAAGTACATCGTCAAGTACGTAGAGGAAGAACAAGAAACAATGGGTGACACAAATCGTACACTCAAAGACTTAGCGTCTCACAAGTTGGATACACAACAATGGTGTATTCAGACGACATCTACATTTGAGATCAAGCCAGGGTTGATTCGAGAACTTCCAAAGTTTCATGGATTGACTAATGAAGATCCAAATAAAAATTTGATGAATTTCCATAACATAATCATGGCCATGTTACCAGCAGAGACTGATGTTGATGGAGTCATGTTAAGAGATTTTCCATTCTCCCTGATGGATACTGCTAAGGAATGGTTATACTATTTACCTTCTGGTAGTGTCACAACTTGGAATGGTCTGAAGATTAGAAAGATACTTCCCTGCATCAAAGGCAACTTAGATTCGTAAAGAGATTTATGGCATTAAGAAAATGGCAGGAGAGACATTGTATGAATGTTGGGAACGTTACAAGAGATCGGTCGCTATCTGCCCACATCATCAATTCAGTGATGTATTGATCATCCAGTACTTCTATGATTGTCTTCAAGAAAGTGAAAGAAATCTTCTCGACGCTGCAGGTGGTGGTGCATTAGTGAACAAAAAAGTAGCTCAAGCTAGAGAGTTAATTGAGAACATGGCAGCAAACTCTCAACAATTCTCAAGTCGTAAGTCAGAACCACTTGTCATGAGGGTTAATGAGGTTACTTCTTCACCGCACTTAGAGCATAGAATTGGTAATATGGAGAAGATGATGCAACAAATGGCAGCAGTGATCATCCCATCTTATGAAGAAGAAGACGAACAGGTGAATGCAGTATTCCCAGCTCAGCAGAGACAACGGTATGATCCTTAGTCCAACACTTATAATCCAGGATGGAGAGATCATCCAAATTTCAGCTATGCGACAAGCAATCTGTAGCTCCAAGGCCGGTTTTCAATTGCCCAAATGGATTCCAACAGCAAGTACAACCTCCACAACAAGCTCAAAATTCAGAATCATCGGAGATGCTCTCCATGATGAAGAATATGACGACGTTGATGCAGAAAAATCAGCAGACAACTGATAATGCGATAAAAGAGCTACAAACTCAGATGAGCACTATGGTCGGTAGACTAAATCATCTGGAGAAACAGAATAGTGGGAAACTCCCTTCTCAATCTATCAATCCAAGAGAAAATATCAACACCGTGACATTGAGAAGTGGTACAACCAGAGGAAGCTGAGAAAAATAAAGACCCTAAGGAGCCGGTTTTGGAAAAACAGATTACTGACTCTTCCCAAACCGATGAGGTACCTAAAGAAAACTTTTAACCTCATTTTTCTACTTATGTTCCTCCTTTACATTTTCTTTGCAGGTTTGCTAACTCGAAAAAGGAGAAACAAGATAAGGATATCTTAGACATTTTTAAGAATATTCATGTGAATATTCCACTCATAGATGCAATTAAACAAGTCCCCAAATATGCAAGAATTCTGAAGGACTTGTGCACCAATAAACAAAGATTAACCGGTAATAAGGTAATGAGAGTGGGGGAGAATGCTTCGGCTATCTTGAAAAAGAAACTCCCACTCAAATGTAAACATCCCGGTAGTTTTGGTATTCCTATTGTTATTGGTAACACGACGTTTAATAAGGATATGCTTGATTTAGGAGAATCAGTAAATGTTATGCCTGCATCTATATATGAATCTCTTAATTTAGGACCTTTGAAAGAAACTGGAATTGTTTTACAACTAGATGACCGTTCTAATGTATACCCTAGAGGTATTGTTGAAGATGTGCTTGTGCGGGTTAATCAACTAGTTTTTCCAGCAGATTTCTGTGTACTGGAGATGACAGATGGATCAACTGATTCGTCTATACCTTTGCTACTGGGACGTCCATTCATGCGAACGGCGAGAACAAAAATTAACGTTTATAGTGGAACACTGACAATGTAATTCGATGGAGAAATAATACGTTTCAACATTTATGAGGCGATTCGATATTCTAGTGACGTCCATTCTTGTTTCTCTATTGATGTTATTGACTCTTTAGCTCAACAAATATTTGATTTGGGGAGTAATGATCCATTGGAGGCTATTATCACGAGAAGTGTGGTTTTAAAAATCTTACAGATCCAAGAACCGAGCTTAAATTAGGGGATGAATTTGAGGAAGCTATTTGTGAACTCAATTCATTACAACAATGCCCACCAATTCATGTTATTTCATTTATCTCTTTACCATGCACTAATGAAAAATTGTTTCCGTCTGTCTTGCAGGCTCCTAAACTAGAACTTAAGCCTCTTCCTGATCACCTAAAATACATGTATTTGGGTGATAATGAGGAGTTGTCGTTAATAGTTTCTAAAGAACTAACTGAATTGTAGAAACAAAGACTTCTTCGGGTGTTGAAGAAGTATAAACCGGCCATAGGATGGACAATTGCTGATATCAAGGGAATAAGCCCTTCTACGTGTATGCATAAATACTACTTTAGGAGGGAACAAAGCCTACAAGGGAAGCTCAACGTCGTTTGAATCCTCTAATGATGGAAGTAGTAAAGAAAGAGATACTTAAGTTATTAGATGTGAGAGTTATCTACCCCATTTATGATAGCAAGTGGGTGAGACCGGTACAAGTTGTACCAAAGAAGTCAGGCGTTACAGTGGTGCAGAATAAAGACAATGAACTTGTCCCAACTCGAGTGCAAACCGGTTGGAGAGGTTGTATTGATTATCGAAAGCTTAATGCAACCACTAGAAAAGATTACTTTCCTTTACCTTTTACGGATCAGATGTTGGAAAGATTGTCAGGACACTCGTATTACTGTTATCTTGATGGTTATTCAGGTTACAATCAAATTTCTATAGCACCTGAGGATCAAGAGAAGTCCACTTTTACTTTTCTTTTTGGAACATTTTCATACAGGAGGATGCCGTTTGGTTTGTGTAATGCACCCGCTACCTTCCAAAGGTATATGGTAAGCAGCTTTTCAGATTACGTTGAAAACATTATCGAAGTTTTTATGGATGACTTCAATGTGTATGGTGATTCATTTGAATTGTGCTTGGATAACCTTACATTGATTCTTAAACGGTGTGTTGAAACAAATCTTGTGCTAAATTGGGAGAAGTGCCATTTTATGGTAACTCATGGCATTGTTTTAGGCCATATTATATCTTCTAAAGGTTTCAAAGTCGATAAAGCTAAGATCGATCTTATTCGTGCTCTTACCCCTCCCACTACGGTGAGGGAGATTCGTGCTTTTCTTGGTCATGCAGGATTTTATCGCCGGTTTATCAAAGATGTTTCCAAGGTTGCATCACCATTATGCCATTTATTACAAAAGGACGTGGTTTTTAACTTTGATGAGAAGTGTTTGGCGGCATTAAATCGTTTGAAAGAACTTTTGATAACATCCCCTATCATTAAACCACTGGATTGAAGCAAGCCATTTGAGCTAATGTGTGATGCCAGTGACTATGCGGTCGATGCAGTTTTAGGCCAGCGTACTGGGAAACTACCTCATGCCATTTATTATACTTCCAGAACGTTGAATGAGGCCCAACAAAACTACACGACCACGGAAAAGGAGTTGTTAGCAATCGTTTTTGCATTGGAGAAATTCCGTTCTTATTTACTTGGTACGAAAGTTGTTGTGTTTTCTGATTATGCAGCACTTAGGTACTTACTTACAAAGAAGGAGGCGAAACCAAGGCTCATTCGATGGATACTACTCCTATAAGAGTTTGATCTTGAACTTAAAGACAAGAAAGGAATTGAGAATATCGTTGCGGATAACTTGAGTCGTCTTGTTGTAGACAAAGAAGCTATCCCGTTATGTGAAAGCTTTCCAGATGAGCAACTCTTCTTAGTTACAGTTTCAGAACCATGGTATGCGGATATTGTGAATTATTTAGTGTCTAAACAAATCCCAAGAAATTTATCTCGTGCTGAGAGAGACAAACTTAAAAATATAGCGAATCAATATATATGGGATGATCCATACCTGTGGAAACATTGTTCAGACTAAATTATGCGAAGGCGCGTACCCGAATCTGAATACAACTCTATCTTGTCTTTTTGCCATTCATATGCTTGTGGAGGACACTTTGGGGCAAAGAGAACTGCTTTAAAGGTACTTGAAAGTGGGTTCTATTGGCCCACTTTATTTAAAGATACATATGTATTTTACACAACTTGTGATAGGTGTCAAAGAACGGGAAATCTAGGTGCTTGAAATCAAATGCCACAAAAGTTTATTCTTTTTGTTGAAATTTTTGATGTATGGGGCATTGATTTTATGGGTCCTTTTGTTAATTCTTTTGGTAAATTCTACATCTTACTCGTTGGTTATTATATCTCGAAATGGGTGGAATCTAAAGCCACCTCTACTAATGATTCTAAATTGGTTACAAATTTTGTTAAGGAACACATTTTTGCAAGGTTTGGAACTCCAAGAGCCATAATCAGCGATGGGGGATCACACTTTCGAAACAAGTTCTTTCAGAGTTTGTTGAAAAAGTATAACATATCTCACAAGATTGCTACAACATATCATCCGCAAAAAAATGGGCAAGCAGAAGTCTTTAATCTAGAGGTGAAGTCCATCCTAGAGAAAACAGTGAATCCATCAAGGAAGGATTGGAGTTTACGTCTCAATGATGCATTATGGGCATACCGAACAACATACAAGACTCATATTGGGATGTCCCCATATAGACTTGTGTACGGTAAACCTTGTCATCCACCTGTTGAAATCGAGCATAAGGCTTTTTGGGTTATTCAACAGTGCAACATGGAGATGGATGGGGCTGGTAAACAAAGGAAGCTTCAATTGAGTGAACTGGAAGAGATTCATAATGATGCATATGAAAATTAACGAATTTTCAAGGAGAAAACAAAAGCTTTTCATGATAGTAGGATTTCTAGAAAACAGTTTACTGTTGGACATAAAGTTCTCTTGTTTAACTCTCGCCCTTCATTTATTTCCTGGAAAATTGAAGTCTCGTTGGATAGGACCCTTTGTTGTGTCCAACGTTTTTACTCATGGCGCAGTGGAGATTCGTAGCTTGTTAACAGGGAAGGAGCTTAAAGTGAATGGGCATCGCTTGAAGCCCTACTATGAGCCGTTTGAACCTGAGAGGGTTGAGATCGATTTAGTAGATGCACTCCCTCTGGAGGAGTAGCAAAGAATGCCAAGTCGGGCTGAAGACGTTAAACTAAGCGCTAAATGGGAGGCAACCCATTGGTTTTGTATTTCTATCTTTATCTTTTGCTTTTTATTAGTTCTTCATATCATGATAGGGTTTCCCTTCTTGATTTTACAGTGGAGGAATCAATTTACATTGAGGACAATGTAAAGTTTAAGTGTGGGGGAGTAATTAAGCATTTAGAGTTTTTAGGTAGAATTTTAAAACTTTTGTACATATTTGCATGAAAACCTTCAACTTTTATAGATTTTAGAGTCACTTAGTATACTTCTAGCTACGTTTACATATGGAGTTCTAACCGAAACAACTGAACTTAGAAGTATTAGAGAACTATATTCGGAGTGCTTAGTTGTTGAGAGGCTAGAGATGACAAAAATGGACTTAAACTGCCGGTAGAGAATACAGTATTAGAGTTGTTGATCATTCAATACCCATGAGTGAGGCACCAAACCTTCAATTGTCCGTTAAGAGTGTTTCATCTGCGCAATTTCCGGGTAGAATGATGAGCTACCTAACCTCGTACCAATTTCAGCACTACTTTTTGATCTCTTGAGTGCTATTTCTATCAATCATGAGGGTGCCATCAGAATTGCTAACTCTATCTTGTAGTCTTATTTGCAGTTGGCACCATTCTCTCGACAACAACAGGTTGATGTGATTTTATATAGTGGTAAATAAAGGTTCGATTCTCGAACTTGTGAAGGTAATGATTTTAGAAAATATTAGACTTAACCTAAACTAATAAAAATTAGGAAAATACACTAGAGATGATTTTTAGAAAATATGGAGAAAACTAGGAATCAGGATTCAGTTATTTCTAACAATTCATGTAATTAATCATGTAATTCTTTTTAACAATTTAATTCAAGTTTGCCAAAAATATGTTTCCTAAAAGAATAATTGTAAATCCTAAGCATGAGACATCAAGAGTAATTAACTAAGCATGACCCATCAAAAGAGAACACAACTATTTAATAAAAACCATTTTTTTCTAATTTAAATCAATGCAAATAATAATAAAAGAATTATAAATAATTATTAGAAAATAATTAAATCACATAAAATTGAGAAAAATACCTTATCCATCATCCCAGTAAATAAACTTACCCCATGGTGAAGAAAACTTGCTCAAAAGTTGATTTCATTGCTCAAAATATTGATTACAAGGTTTAAGAATAGTGCAACAGCTGAACAGATACGTATATAAGTGTCACAGAACAGGGTTCAGCTGTTACAAAGAGCTTTAAGCAACAAAACGTTCAAAACTTAACGCAACAGGAGCAGAGCTGCAACAGTGGAACAGCAACACTTATAAATGTTACTGAGTCGTCTTCTTCGGTGATGGTGGATGAAGAACACGCCGGCCGGAGCACCAGCAGGTCACCGGCGGCACCGGAACTTCACCGGATTTTCTCTGAATCGCTCTCTAGGCTTCTCTCTATGATTTTCTTGGCTTCACTTCGTATTTATAGACTTCACAAACCCTAGAGAGAGCTCTAAACCTAATAGAACTCTCTCGAATCACTCCAATTCTTCAATCCCAATCCAAACAGGAACCGAGTCCTGATTCCGGCCAGAAATGGGTTTCTCGAGCTGATTTCACGGGATTTTTCATTGTCTTTTGATTTCTTCCAACTCTAATTGCAATGGGTCACCTTCAATTGCCGAAAACAACCCAAAAATCGCAACCAAATCCATTCCTGTTTGAAACAGGACTTTCCCGATGAGTTGGATCGGCCGATCCTGGGTTAACTCGCTGGCTCGCTGGGTTGACTCGCTGGCTCGCTGGGTTGACCCGATCCAGCTCAGCCCGATCCAAGGGTGCCCCAATCCAAAGTGTGGGTGCCTTGATCCATTTTCCCGGGTGCTTTGAACACTTTTTGAGCCAATTTTTCCACAAATCTTTATTCTTCTCATGTACCTACAACAGCATAAAAACACGTAATAGACACAAAATCGAATACTAACTCACTAGAAATTAAGGTGCAAATTAGACACTAAAATGTGTCTATCAAATACCCCCAAACTTACTATTTTGCTAGTCCTCGAGCAAACTACTCTAAAAATAAAGTAAAATAAAATCCTAACTCACTTTCGCAGGAATCGCGACTACATTTAGCATATGCAGCAAGCCGTTAAACCCCTAGGTGTCCCTAGTGGACGAGTTTTGTCTCGTGAGGGTTTACAAGAGGTATACCCACAAAACCTGGATCTAGATTTTAGCAACACGTGAACGATTAAGGATAGACACTAAACAAGCTAGTTAGTTGGCTACTTAGCTATTCGGCTATAGGGACCATTACCCTTTATGGGTCCAATCACTGTACACGAGTGTTAACTCAAGCATACTAAAATTCATATCTAAGACAACAGAGTTCTACTCAGACAGTTATCTATCCACACATCACATGAAAAGACTTAGAAGATGAAAGTAGACTGTAGAAGGTCGCAAGTGTTGACTGAGGCGAACGATGTGTCCCATATCTGTCTGAAGGTCAGTACCGAGATGAAACCTAGTGTGTCGAGATACTCCCCATTTATTTTCAACGGTTACTACTAACTAAAATATTTACAAGTTCCCATGGATCCTGCGTTCCACGCTTGCTTAGGCGACGGAGACAGGGGGACCACACACATAACTCTAAAACAATAACATATTATTCAAACTGGGGCATGATCTCAACACACTAAATGTCATTCCAGCGCTAATTAACACATCGATGCTAGGACCCACCAATACTCTCAGAGAAACACGAAATTGCAAATAATAAAACAGAACGTGATATGGTGGTGATAACTATCATGTTATTTCTAACACCTGAACTCTGTCTCCTTTATGAATAGATCATCTAGCTGGGCACACCAATCCTTATAGCAAAATGGCTAAGTTTCTATCTACCTAGAGTGGTTAGTGTCACCCTAAATTGTTCACATGCTTCTAAATTCCAAATCTTATTAAACCTAAAAAGTCTCCCAATA
>JAJJMC010008312.1:0-21364 GCA_023531435.1 Papaver californicum | reverse complement strand
AAAAAGACACGAGACGTTTCCTGACACCTAAGCGATGAATCGCATGAATGACACATAAGATCGAGAAAGCTGAACGCCATCGAATAAAACAAACAGCATTAAATGATAGCTGATCGAGAAAGTAAAAAGTTATTATTACCATATTATTTTAGGATCGAGAAAGTAAAATATAATAATTACTCTATGATCGAGAAAGTAGAAAGTTATTATTACTATATTATTTTAGGATCGAGAAAGTAAAATGTAATAATTACTCTATGGTCGAGAAAGTAAATTGTAATAATTACTCTATTATTTTAAAGTTCTCCCTGTCTCCGTCGCCTAAGCAAGCGTGGAACGCAGGATCCATGAGAACTTGTAAATATTTTAGTTAGTAGTAACCGTTGAAAATAAATGGGGAGTAACTCGACACACTAGGTTTCATCTCGGTAGTGACCTTCAGACAGATATGGGAAACACCGTTCGCCTCAGTCAACATTTGCGACCTTCTATAGTCTACATTCATCTTCTAAGTCTTTTCATGTGATGGGTGGTTAGATAGCTGTCTGAGTAGAACTCTGTTGTCTTAGATATGAATTTTAGTATGCTTGAGTAAACACTCGTGTACAGCAAATGGACTAATAAAGGGTAATGGTCCCTATAGCCGAATATCTGAGTAGCCAACTAACTAGCTCGTTTAGTGTCTATCCTTAATCGTTCACGTGTTGCTAAGGTCTAGATCCAGGTTTTGTGGGTATACCTCTTGTAAACCCTCACGAGACAAAACTCGTCCACTAGGAACACCTAGGGGTTTAACGGCTTACTGCATATGCTAAATGTAGTCGCGATTCCTGCGAAAGTGAGTTAGGATTTTTACTTTATTTTTAGAGTAGTTTGCTCGAGGACTAGCAAAATAGTAAGTTTGGGGGTATTTGATAGACACATTTTAATGTCTAATTTGCACCTTAGTTTCTATTAAGTTAGTATTCGATTTTGCAAATATTACGTGTTTTTATGCTTTTGTAGGTACATTAGAGGAATAAAGATTTGTGGAAAAATTGGCTAAAAAGTGTTCAAAGCACCCGGGAAAATGGTTCATGGCACCCACACTTTGGATTGGGGCACCCTCGGATCGGGTTGAGCTGGATCGGGTCAACCCAGCGTGTCGAATCGGCGAGTCAACCCAGCGATCCAGCGAGTCAACTCGGCCGAGTCACTGGTTAACTCATCGGGAGTTCCTGTTTGAACGGGAAGAGGATTTGGTCGCAATTTCTGGGTTGTTTTCGGCAATTAAAGAAGACCCATTGCAATTATAGTTGGAAGAAATCAAAATACAGTGAAAATCCCGTGAAATCAGCCCTGTAAACCCAATTCTGGCCGGAATCAGGACTCGGTTCCTGTTTGGATTTGGATTGAAGAATTGGAGTGATTCGAGAGAGTTCTATTAGGTTTAGAACTCTCTCTAGGGTTTGTGAAGTCTATAAATACGAAGTGAAGCCAAGAAAATCAGGAGAAAACCCTAGAGATCGATTCAGAGAAATTCCGGTGGAGTTCCAGCGCCGCCGGTCACCTGCTGGTGCATCGCCGGCCCTGTTCTTCACCCACCATCGCTGAAGAAGACGACTAAGCAACATCTTTAACTGTTGTTGTTCCACTGTTACAGCTCTTCTCCTGTTGCCTTAGATTTTGAACATTTCTGTTGCTTAAAGCTCTCTGTAACCGCTGAACCCTGTTCTGTGACACTTATATACGTATCTGTTCAGCTGTTGCACTATTCTTTAACCTTGTAATCAATATTTTGAGCAATGAAATCAACTTTTGAGCAAGTTTTCTTCACCATGAGCTAAGTATATCTACTGGGATGATGGAGGAGGTTTTTCTCTCAATTTTATATGGTAAGTCTATTTTTAATTAATTAATTATAATTCTTTACTTTGTAAAATTGCATAGTTTCGAAATAGAAAAACGGTTTTCATTCAGTAGTGGTGTTTTTGTTTGATGGGTCATGCTGGGTTGACAACCTCTGATGTCCCATGCTTATGATTTACCTCTACTTGTTTGCATAAAACCTATTTTGGCAATATTTGAGCTTAATTTATTTAAAAGAATTACCCGATTAATCACATAAATTGTTAGAAATAACCGAATCTTGATTCCTGGTTTTCTCCATATTTTCTAAAAATCATCTCTAGTTTATTTTCCTGATTTTTATTAGTTTAGATTAAGTCCTATATTTTCTAAAATCATTACCTTCACAAGTTTGAGAATTGAACCTCTTTTTTTCACTATATAAAATTACATCACAAGGCCAGAGGCCAAGCAAAGCCTAGTACGCATAGGTCAAGAGACTTTCGCAAGGTATGCAAAAGTATGCATTCTCGAGTACGCAACACGGATGAATAATGCTTTCGCATCATTCAAGCTTCATTAGTTAAGCTACAAGCATATTGACGCTTACGCATCATTCAAGCTTCACTATGTTACGGGTTTTTTCATTCTCTTTGGTTGACACCGCTAAGGAGTGGTTATACTACTTACCTTCTGGTAGTGTAAAACATGGAATGGTTTGAAGAAACTCTTTTTAGAGAGGTATTTTCCTGCATCTAAGGAAACTCAAATTCGAAAAGAGATTTGTGGGATTAAACAGATGGAAGGAGAAATATTATATGAATGTTGGGAATGTTATAAGAAATTTGTGGCCAGCTGCCCGCATCATTAATTTGGTGAATCATTGATTATCTAGTATTTTTACGATGGTTTACTACCAAGCGACAGAAATCTCCTTGACGCTGCAAGTGGTGATGCTTTAATGAACAAAACAGTATCACAAGCTAAAGAATTGATCGAGAACATGGAAGCAAATTCTGAGACCCTCAAGTTGTATATCAGATCCATTTATCAAAAGAGTTAATCAAGTTGACGAGATGACCGAGCTACGTCAACATGTAGGCAACCTGACAGCAATAGTGAAACAAATTGCAGCAGTGGTGGTACAACCATCAAGTCGATCTTATGAGCATGTGGAGCACGTAAATGCTCTTTTCTCAAGCCAACAAACACAACAATGTGATCCTTACTCCAACACCTATGATCAAGGATGTAGAGACCTTCCACACTCTAGTTATGCTATCAAGGAAGTTACAATTGCAGATAATGTTCATAACCATTCTAGTGAGTTCCAACATCAAGGACAACAACAAAAAATAGCAAAAAACTGAGAATCATCAGAGATGCTTACTTTGATGAAGACTTTAATCTCTGTGGTACAACATAATCAACAACTAGCAGATCTAAATCAGTAGAAAAATGATAATTTATATAATGAGCTGCATACGCAGATGGGTGTTATGGCAAGTGAGAATAATCAGTTGAAGGCACAAGATAATGGGAAACTCCCTTCTCAGACTCTTGTTAAACCAAGAGAGATTGTTAATGCTACTACAATGAGAAGTGGTACACAAATTGTGCAACCAG
Source organism: Papaver californicum (assembly GCA_023531435.1). Classification (NCBI taxonomy): domain Eukaryota; kingdom Viridiplantae; phylum Streptophyta; class Magnoliopsida; order Ranunculales; family Papaveraceae; genus Papaver; species Papaver californicum. The sequence goes on along the minus strand of JAJJMC010008312.1, from coordinate 17,911 downwards.
AAATTACTGTAGAGGGTAATGAAAAGTCTCCAAAGGAGCCGACTAAAGAGGAAAAACTCATAACTCCTCTGAAGAACGGTCAGTATCAAAAGAAAAGCCTCAATCTCATGTTTCTACTTGTGTTCCTCCTTTACCTTTTCTGGGCAGTTTTGCTAAAGCTAGTAAGAAGGTGGAACAAGATAAAGAGATTTTGGACGTTTTCACGAAAGTTCAAATGAACATTCCTCTCATTGAAGCAATCAAGCAAGTTCCTCGTTACACGAATTTCTTGAAGGATTTGTGCACTAATAAGCACAAGTTAACCAGTAATGGAGTAATGAGTGTGGGGGAGAATCCTTTAGCGTTTCTTTTTAAAACAAGGTTAACTATTCCATGCACAATTGGTAAAAAGGTTTACGAAAGCTTTGCTAGATTTAGAAGCATCTATTAATGTTATGCCTGTTTTAATTTATAATGCTTTACATCTTGGCCCCCTCAAGGAGACCAGTATAGTCATTAAACTCTCCAATAGATCTAATGTTTATCCGAAAGGGGTTGTTGAGGATGTTTTGGTGCAGGTAAATGGACTAATATTTCCAGTGGAATTCTATTTTCTAGATATGAGAGATTATAATTCATCCTCGTCTACACCTTTACTGTTTGGTATACCATTTTTTAGCACTTCTAGAACAAAGATTGATATCCATGAAGGCACCTTGACTATGGAGTTTAATGGAGAGGTAATAAGTTTCAGAATCTTTGAAGCAATGCGATGACCAAGTAATGCTCAATCGAGTTTTCATAATGTGTTAGACGCAGGCTAAGGAGTAGCAAGAAAGTCTACATTCGGGTTGACGACGTTAAACTAAGCGCGGAATGGGAAGCAACCCATTGGTTTTGTATTTCTATCTTTATCTTGTTAATTTTTCTTATCTTTTCATAACATTATAGGATTTCCCACCTTGAATTTTACATTGGTCGAATCAGTTTAAATTGAGGACAATATAAAGTCTAAGTGTGGGTGAGTGTTAAGCATTTAAATTTTTCAGAATTTTTGAACTTTTTGTACATATTTTTGCATAAACCTCCAACTTTTAGATGTTTAGAGTCACTTCGTATAATTCTAGCTACAATTACATAAGGATTTCTTACCGAAATAACTGAACTTAGAAAGTTTAAGAAATAACTAGGGTTTGAGATCCGGAATTATCGAAAGATCCTTGTTTTAAGTAGTATAACATAGTTGTTAATGACGGGATGTTACCATGCAAGTATGTGTAGAAGCGTGACCTAGTTTAAATCTGTGTGGCTCTTGCGCCGGATTACTTAGAATAATCTCAACTCACAAATATCATTGCTTTCATTGGGTTAAACTTGAGTGGCTCTTGCGCCTTTGATGATAATAGGAGTTTTGCCGGAGTAAGCTTGCGATAGGATGCTTTAGGGTTATTGATATTGAGAGTGAATGAATGTTGAGTTTGATTCATTTGATAACATGTTGGAAGATGGAAGATGAATTCTCTAACCGGTGCTTTTTTATTTCTGATATTCGTTTAATCTATTTTCTTTAGTATAACTTAGTTATAATCACAATCAAAACCCTTGTGTACATAAGTAATCCAAATAACTTGACAATCCATATCTCCCTGAGAAATGAACTTGTTCTTACTACTATACTCTAATCTACATTTGTGAAGTAGAGAACTTGAAAATAATTTTGCTTGTCTGAAAACCGACCAACATCCATCAAATGGAATGCAAATACCTCATCAAGTGTGGCAACAATCATCTCTTTCATATCATTACCTAGCTAGATGATATGAGTTAACAAAGCGTCGCAATCATCTCCAAATTAGATGATATGAGCGACAAGATGTTGCACCTCAATGCATTGCATTACGGCTTCCTACGTACCCAACCTGTACCTTGAAGGGATCAAGCATGACCGTAGTTCATCCGAAGGGTCTTTTCGAATGGGACAAACAACTTAAGCCTATTAAGCCAAAGCCAACATCGATGCTAAGGGTCAATCGTTTAGAAAGTATATGCTTAGGAATACACAATCCGCATAACAAACAATTTCCAACTTGATGTAGCAAGGCCAAAGGCCAAGCAAAGCCTAGTATGCATAGGTCAAGGGACTTTCGCAAGGTATGCAAAAGTATGCATTCTCGAGTACGCAACACGGATGAATAATGCTTTCGCATCATTCAAGCTTCATTAGTTAAGCTACAAGCATATTGACGCTTACGCATCAAGTATGCACCAACGTGTAGGCTACATCGCATAAATGTGCATTAACGTTCATGCACATTCAACCAAGTCTCCCTCCTTATATATTTCTTAATCGTTGTTCCATATGTTTGGAAAAACAGGGTAAGGGACATCCATCGACTGCACTTTCTAGTGATGCATTCTCGAGTATGCATCACGGATCAGTGAAGTTTCCTTTTGTAATCTTCATAGCAACATGGATGCTTTTTTGAGTAAGCATCCTCGCGTAAGCTTCATGAATTACAAGCCAACACCTCCTCCCTATATATGTGTTACCAGCATTTTTATGAGTATAAAAAAGGAGTGGAGAGGCCATTTATCTACTGCACTTTTAGTGATGCATTCGGGTATGCATCATGGATCAGTGAAGCTTCCTTGGGTAAGCTTCATGGTAAAATAAGGTCACTTATGCATTCTGAAGCATTCATCATGGCATAATAGTGCCTTAGCACTATAACGCATTCTCGGGTATGCAACATAGGGTTAGTGATGCATTCTCAAGCATGCATCACAGTATAATAGTATCTTAGCACTATAACACATTCTCGGGTATGCAACATATGGTCACTGATGCATTCTCAAGCATGTATCACGGCATAATAGCGCCTTAGCACTACAATGCATTCTCGAGTACGCAACATAGGGTCAGTGATGCATTCTCAAACATGCATCCTCGAGTAAGCTTCATGAATTTCCAACCAACACCTCCTCCCAATGTATGTCTTATTAGCATTTCTACAAGCAAATATAAGGAGGGTAGGGGATATTCATCTACTGCACTTTTTAGTGATGCATTCTCGAGTATGCATCACGGCATAATAGTGTCTTAGCACTATAATGTGTTCTCAAGTATGCAACATAGGAGCAGTGATGCTTCCTCAAGTATGCATCCTCGACTTTTAGTAAAATGACTATTTTACCCCTAAGTGATTGTTTACTGATGTATAAAATTACTATTTTACACCTGAAACCGTTTTTCCCCATAAATATAAAATTACTATTTTACCCCTGAATGACCTGTTTTCCCCTGCTGAGTAAAATTATTATTTTACCCCTGAATGATCTTTTTGCCTCTAGTGAGTAAATTTACTATTTCAACCATGAGTGACCTTTTTCCCCATGGTGAATAAAATTACTATTTTACCCCTTTGTCAAAAATGCAGGTGTTACAAAAGAAATTCCAATGGATATATTTGTTAAGAATTTAGATAAGAGGTTGTCATGGTCTTTTTACTTGAAACCATAACGATTCTGAAAGAGCTAATTAGAGACCTGTGTTGGAGGTTAACCTATGGGGTCGTCGTGGTATATGGGTATCGACAATGACAACATATAATGATACAAAATTGAACAACATTTAGACTTAGATTAATAAGATAATTAGATTCAAACTTGGATAACTATTAGTACATTAGAACGTGAAAGCAATATTAAACTTGGCAAAAAACTTGTCGACCAACTTGGTCTTACTAAACATATTACATATTATTGTTTTTCTCGGTGCGAGACGCAACTATCATGGCAGTTAGGAAATGATAAAACAACTCTCTTATCCATTTGGTATATGCATCTTGTGCCGCAAACTTATCCCCTCTGTGCCTAGCGTGAAACTCTTTGTATTTGATGCACAACTTCTTAACATGAAAGGTCGTTCTGCAAACATAGTCGTCCATGTAATCATGGCGTGGACCCTTCCACTTCGCGTCTAGCTTGGGAACGTAAGGTCCTATTTTTACCAAATTCCAAAATATACCATCATCCCGATCTTCTTCCGGAAAATCCATGACGATGTAATAATTCTTAATCCATTCTGTCTCATCCACAATGGAGTTTAACCTTTCGCTTAGTTGAAATTGGTCGTTACTTCATTTCTTGAGTTCCTCTTTTTCCATGGAAGTCATTGGTTTGCTTTTCTTGCGTATCTCTTCTTCCATAGTACTAATTGATTTTGTAGTTGATAATGATGTTGTTTTTTTGCTTCTTTTGCATTTATCTTCTTCCATAGCACTAATTTGAGTAGTTGATGATGGAGGAGTTGTTTGTTTTTATCTTCTAAGTATCTCTTCAAGTGAATTGGTAGTTGAAGATGGATTTTCCATTGCAAGAAAGTTTTAATTTGAGTATAATGTTAAAGTTTTCAACTGAATATAGCATTGGGTTAGCATCCTTATATAGAATAAGCCCCAACGGCTACTTATATATAAAAAAAACTAGCCGTTATACTTGCGTAGGCATGGTATTAAGATATCGACCATGACGACTCTAATTCTCTCCAAAAATAAAATGTAAGAGTCACCACTGATGCAACCTAGATGGAGCCGTCAAGGTTAAGAATGTCGATAATGACGACATCATCTAACTTGGATAGAGTCGTTATTGTTTCTGTTATGAACCGATGCGACCCTAGTACTCAAAAGCATCCTGGAAAAACAATGATTCGTAGATTGGGTCGGCATGGTCAATAGGTTTCGACCCTGATGACGCTAGACAATCTATCACCTATGAACTTATACGTAGGGGCTAGTTGGCTAGTTTATTTTAAAAAAAATAGTCGTTGGGTCTTTGATTTCTGTAAAGAAACCTTCTTCTCAACATACAATGTCTCTCAAACACTTATTATCTCTCATCTTTCTCATATTTTAAATCCTCTCTATTTTTTTTCTAATTTCTTCATCATGGTTGCTAAATTCACTTCCCGAGAAGATGTTGCGGCAGTTAGAGCGTGGGTTGTAGTCACAAAACATGATGAAAAACTCCTCATCAACATAAATAGGAGATTGTTAACTTTTTGGGACCATATTTTTAGGGTTTTTGTTACTTTAGAGTTTATACGGCAACTAAAAATCCAGATCAATGACAGACGTGAAAGAAAGATTCGAATTGATCTACGGTCGATGCTGTAATTTTAGAACGACTTTGGTGAACATGATCGTGTAGTATCCTCAACTCCAACCCTTGGAACAAGTAAGTGAATGTCAATTAGATTTTAATCAAATCTTATTTGATTATAATACTAACTTATTATTGATTTCCTTTTTTAGAAACATAATGCATATTAACAATATAAGACGGACAACGACAAAAGATTCCGGCATGAGAATTTATATGTAGTGTTGGATGAAAATTTGGCGTATTGCAATGATCTAGATTCAATTTAATCTTATTTTTTTATCCGATGTATGATTTTTTTTATAATATATGTAAGATTTTTCTTTATGATCTATGTATTCCCTTTTCTTTTCCTTCTAATGAATTTGCAATTACAAAATCCTTTATCAACAAATTTTAAAGATCGTCATGGTATATTGGAACCGATCATGCCGACCCCCAGGTAGAGTGGTTAGGGTATTTGGCATGCAGCGAAGCAACTCTAGCAGTTATTTCATTCATGGAATTCTGATTCGAGAGTTGTCATGCTATAAATAAATGACAGTGACGCCTCAAACCAGGTTTGGGTCGTCAAGGTCAGAAAATATGACCATGACGATTTTTCATAGACTGGTAATGTAATAGGTGAGGGTCATCAAGGTCTGATGTTACGACCATGAAAATCCTTATAAAATATTTGAAAGCCCATCTTCTTCCCCATTGATAGAAAAAAAATATATAATTTTATTCATAACCATAATCCATATGATTAATCTAATTTAATTAATTAACTCAGCTAATCATATATTAGGACTAATCATATAGGGGTAGTTTAGCCATTTATGAAGATATATGGCTAAGGGTAGGGGATATTACTATTGGATGACCCTATTTTATCTTCTATTTTATCTTTTCCTCCAGCCCCTATTAATTTTCCAAGCCCCATATTAAGCCAGGTAATTTTGTACCCCTCATTATGGGTAGAGAGAATTTTTTCACCCTTCTTACAAACCTAGCTCTGTCTCTGACACTGCACCTATATACTCCCTCGGTCCACTTTATAAAGGAGGAGTTTTTATTTTTAGTTGTCCATCTAGATAGGTAGAGTTGTGATATTAATTTTTTTTAACAAGTTTACCCCTATTAATATTGTATAGGTATCACTACAATTAATTTGATGTTTCTAGTATTAGAAATATAATAATAGATAAAATAAGAAATAAAATAAATTTTTATATATCTTATATATTTTCTTAATCTACGAGAAATTTGTTTTACACTTTTATAAAGTGGTCGAAGGAAGTATAAATATATCAAAAGTTCTTGACAGTTGGTATGAAAAAACACCCTTATAACAGTTGGGAAGTTTGTTTTTTTATGGGTCCCATGAAATTCAGACGAACACACTTCTCCGCGTAAAGATTTACCATTTCCCAAGAAAAATTCACCAGCGAAATTGGTTTAGATTTTTGAGTGCATCCTGCTACGATTTAGTGTATGGCAAATTATTGACCGCACGATCACCATTTGAACTCTGTATGTAAGCTTCATTCTTATGTATCCTTCTGAAGCTAATATACTTGTAATAACGCAACAATTACTAGTCTCAATTGCCAATTAAATATAAATTCTATGATAACTGCTGTTATAATTGTTGTTAAGTTCTGAACCCACAAAGCGAATGAGTCGTCTACAATGTTTTGAGCTCTCAAAGCATCCCTAGATAACCATGTATATATGAATTCCTCCGCTGAAAATGAATCGGAAAATCGGTCGATGAAAACTACAACAACGATTCAAGTAGGAGGCCTTGGCGATTTAAATGCTGGGTGTTAGTAAATTAAAGAAACATGACACGTGGAAGAAGATCAAGTTAAGAAGCAACCAGATTAAAAAAGGTGAGAAACACAGGATCATTATTAAAGATATCAAATTTCAAAAAGACACGAGACGTTTCCTGACACCTAAGCGATGAATCGCATGAATGACACATAAGATCGAGAAAGCTGAACGCCATCGAATAAAACAAACAGCATTAAATGATAGCTGATCGACTAAGTAGAAAGTTATTATTACTATATTATTTTAGGATCGAGAAAGTAAAATATAATAATTACTCTATGATCGAGAAAGTAGAAAGTTATTATTATTATATTATTTTAGGATCGAGAAAGTAAAATGTAATAATTACTCTATGGTCGAGAAAGTAAATTGTAATAATTACTCTATTATTTTAATGATCGAGATTATAGAAGTCTTTGAAGATAAGGAAGCACGCGTCGGACATATAAAGCATCGAATCAGTAAAGTAATTAAGAGTGATCTGTCATCTATATGATCGCACCAAGTAAAAGATAAAATACAAGAACGATATATACATCGAGACAAGATGGATCGACCCAAAGAAGAATTGATCCAGAAACGATGACCAGGCTATAGAAAATGACACGTTGCATAAAGAGCGACCCAGAAAAATAGATCTATAAATAGAAGAGATCAAACAACAAAGAGGAGGACGGAGAAAAATAGAGAGAAAAACCAGAGAAAGGGAGGGAAGAAATTTTTAGGTACGAACTTATGGGAAGTAGTGGGATAATGTATGAATTTCTGTATTGAATTGAAAATTGTAAACAGTTTTATAAACCCAGAAATTACAAAACCTGGATGATTTATTGTATTAAGCTTAAACATTTTGGAAAAGTATGATTCTTTATTACATAAAAGAATGTTTCTCTATTGTTAGTTTACATTTATTTAACTTGAATCCAAGAGTTTGATTGGTTGTTTAGCTGAAAGGATTTTTTGGCATAAACAATTTGGCGCTAGAAACAGGGATGAAAAAAGGATTTATCCTACCTGATAAATGAAAAAGAGATTGAATGAAAAAACTAAATCATCCATGAAAGAAAAAAAATTTTTTTGGTAAGAAAAGATGGGAAAATTTAATTTCGCAAGATGTGAAAAGTAGGGGTAAAGCTTATTTACACAAGTATATTTTATTAACATGAAAAATACCTTGTGAGGGATAAAATAGATAAAAATATGAAACAAAGATTTTATGAAGAAGGAAAAGCTGGACTTGTGATAAGGAAAGTTTACAGTTAAAATAATAATTAGAATCTCTTATGATTTAATAAATAAGAGTTCATTTGACTAATTTTCTGAAAAAATATTTTTAGATATCGAGGAAGGAAAACGATCGAGAAGGCAAAAGATAGTGAAGAAACAGCAAATTCTAGAAAATATGTCTCAAGACGCGAATTCTGGGAACCAAAATAGTAATGAAGGCTTGGAAAATAGACAAGAAGAAGGGAGTGATTCAGGACAACAACAAAGCATTGAGGGAAATCATACCCCAAGTCAAGAATTAATGTCAAATACTGTGGTTCAGAATTTCTCTTCAGACTATGAGAGTTCTCGAAGAAAGACATGACAAATACAGGACCTATTAGAAGAAATAAAGGAAATAAGAAAGGAACAAAGAGCAAGCAATCATCGAATTGAGTTACTAGCAACTGAAAATCAAGTTTTAAAAGATGTAATTCAGCAAGAACAAATACCAACTGTGACTAGAGTACGAAATCAGGAGCCAACGTCGAGTAGACAAATATCAAGAAATGAACAGCGGAATTCAGATCAAAGAATAGTGTTGGCAGGATCGACATCTCGGGTAAGAAGACAACAGGAAAGTGACTATCAACGAACCCAATGGGAAACATGTTTGGAAGCGATGGAACAAATGAAGGAAAATTAAAGGATTAAAAAATAAAGAGGGGGGAAGGATAGAAGAGGTATTGAAAGAAGCAAAGCGAACACCGTTAGCGCAACATTTAACGCGCGTATCGTTACCAAGAGAATATAATATTCCAGTGTTCGAATGTTACGATGGAACCAAGGATCCAACATCGCACTTAAAGTATTATAACCGAGTAATGTCACGATGGGACGATCATGAAGCGATCATGTGCAGATGTTTTCCGTCAAGTTTAACAGGGACAGCATTATTGTGGTACGACAGATTACCGGAAAATTCTATCAATAATTATGCACAATTGGTCAGAAAATTTTTAGAGGCATACATGTATTCAGGGGAGGACAGACTTTATTCTTTAATGTCATGGCCAGAAGAATCGATCCGATCATATACAACTAGATGGCATTCAATATGTCAAGCAATAGGTGATTTAGACCCAATGACAGCTATAAACCATTATAAATGGGGGATTGTAGATCGGAAGAGTCAGCTCTTTGTTGAAATCCATCGAAATAATCCAAAAACTGAAGGCAAATTGAGAGAAATAATAGAAACATGTGCAAGACTCCAAGATATACAGGATCAAGGATCGAGAATTAATTCTGAAAATCAAGGAAATACAAGAAGAACAAATTCAGTTGAAGAATTACCAGAACAGAAAAGGAAATGTCTTCCAAAAGTTGAATCAAAAGGATTAAAACATCCTCGACAAGGGAATGGAAAAAATTTTGCTCAACAATTTCGAGAAAGAACTTTTACCAAGCTTAATATTTCATATTTCAGGTTATTCAACATTTTGAAGAATCGACCAGGTTTTCAATGGCCAATAACAAAGGGAAATCAACCGGAACATACACAACATTCCAAAGACTATTGTGAGTACCACAACTACAAAGGGCATACAACAAACAACTGTAGAAATTTTATAACATTGGTACAAAGAATGATCGATGCTGGAGAATTGAAGGAATTTGTTCAAAAAATTGAACCATCAGAGAAATATGATGAAGGCAAAGCAATACATATTCCATATAACAAACAGACAATTAATATGATTTCATGTGTGGAAAAGTGTGATACGGATTTGAATATAGCAATCAACAAGAAATTGTGCAAGAGAATTCGGAACCACGAGGCCTTTAGAGTTCAAGGAAGGCAAGTAGAATTATGGGAGGATTGGATGGCACATCCATTAACATTTTCTGCACGAGAAGTAAATCAAGAAATTGAAATGCATAATGACCCTCTTGTATTGACACTATTGATATCTGGTTGGAATGTCAAGAAAATACTCTTGGATGGGGGCAGTTTATTAAATGTGATGTTCTACAATACATTTTGTAAAATGGGTTTCAAAGAAGATCAACTCATCACTTCACGATTTTTCATTTATGGATTTAATGGAATATCGTCCAAACCAAAGGGAGAAATTGATCTTGAAGTTTCAGCCGGACCGATCAACATCCTGACAAGATTTAGTGTTGTGGATGCACCATCCCCCTACAATGCTATAATTGGAAGACGATGGGTTCATCAATTAAAGGGTGTAGTATCAACTTATCATCAGTATCTACGATTTCCAACACCACGAGGAGAGATGGAGATAAAGGGTGATCAAGAAGATACTAAACTTTGTATAATGGCAGAGACAAGAATAAATGAAGAACGGGAGCATTTACAATGTAAAAAGAAAAAAGAGTCAAAAATTAAAGCAAAGGAAGAAGAAATAAATCAATACCTAGAAAAAAATGCAAAAAATAAAATAGAAAGTGAAAAGGCAGAGAATAGCAAAAATCAAGAAAATTTGGAAAATCACTCGCAGAAAGGGGCGATGTAGCAATTAAAGGGAACCCCAACTCCAATTGGGATTCCAAAACCAGTTTTCACCCCAGTAGAGAAAACAAAAATTATAAACATTGGCACTTCAGAATGCCCCAAGCAAGTGCGAATTGGGACATTAATAAAATCAGATTTGGAACAACAGATAGTCAAATTACTTTGTGAATATACAGATGTGTTCGCTTGGAGAATAGAAGACATGCCGGGGATTGATCCCAGCATCGTCCAGCATGAATTAAAAATACATCCTGATGCAATTCCTTTTCGCCAACGGATACGAAAAGTCGCACCGGAATATCATGAACCAGTGGAAAAAGAATTAACAAAACTTTTAGATGCAGGGTTCATTCGAGAGGTACGATACCCTACATGGATTTCTAATATGGTAATTGTCCCGAAGAAGAACGGTGGAGTAAGAATTTGTATAGATTTCACCAATCTAAATAAGGCATGTCCAAAAGATAGTTATCCACTCCCAAACATTGACCAGTTAGTAGATGCTGTTGAGGGACATGAGATGTTATCATTTATGGACGGACAATCTGGGTACAACCAGATAGCATTAGCAGAAGCAGATCAGGAACACACATCGTTCTTTACTCCGCGAGGATTGTATTGTTACACTAGAATGCCATTTGGACTACGGAATGCAGGAGCGACATATCAACGCCTAGTGGATGCAATATTCAAACCATGGATCGGAAAAACTTTGGAAGTTTATGTGGATGACATGTTAGTAAAAAGCAAGTTATCTGGTGATCATTTGCGGAACCTGACTGAGATTTTTGGTGCAATACGAAAGTATAAGATAAAAATAAATCCAGAAAAGTGTATTTTTGGTGTTACATCAGGGCGATTTTTAGGATATCTGGTTACAAAAGATGGAATTCAAGTTGATCCAGCAAAAATACGAGCAATAACGGATATGCCATCACCAAACAGTATAAAGAGTGTACAGAAGTTAAATGGGTGTTTGGCTGCACTAAGTAGATTTATTGCAAGATCATCAGAACGATGTAAATCCTTTTTTGATGTACTTAAGAAGAAAAATAAGTTTGAATGGAACGATCGTTGTGAGCAAGCATTTCAAAGTATAAAATTACATCTTGCCACATTGCCAGCATTACAAAAACCAGAACCAGAAGAAATGTTAACTTTGTACATAGCAGCAACAGAAAATGCAATCAGTGGAGTAATGGTGCGAACGAATGAGAAGATCGAGAAACCTGTATACTACATCAGCAAGACTTTGAATTCAGCAGAAAGAAATTATACTAAGATTGAACAATTAATTTTGTCAGTGGTATTTGCTACTCAGAAGTTACGCACTTATTTTCTCACTCATTATGTTCGTATATTAACCAAAGCTCCATTGGAATCAGTTTTAAAGAATACAGGGAAGGTAGGAAGAATAGCAAAATGGAACGCTCAGCTAGAACAATACAACATTGTTTACGAGATACAAACTGCGCAGAAATCCCAAGTTTTAGCTGATTTTTCCAATCGAGGAAGAGTATGAAATTCAAGGACTTCCGGGGTGTGAAGAAGAAGAACCAGTAGATATCCTAGATTCAAATAGTTCACAACGATGGGAGGTTTTTGTTGATGGGTCGCGAAATAAAGAAGGGGCAGGAATAGGTATCGTGATTACAGCACTAAAGGGAGAACGTATGGTACACTCATTTCGACTTGAGTTCGAAGAGCATACAAATAACATAGTAGAATATGAAGATGTAGTTCATGCTCTCAAACTCATTATTGAACTAGGAATAAGTGATATAAGACTCACAAGTGACTCGCAGCTGGTGATTAGACAGATCGAGTTAAAATATCAAACGGTCGATAAGGACTTGGAACGATACAAAAATCTTGTACAAAGTTTAACAGTTTGTATTCCAAATATTATTTTTCGACATTTGGCTCGTGAAAAGAATCGACATGCAGATGCAGTGGCGTATATCTCGTCCATGATAAATGACCCAAATACCAAAGCGCTAAAAATTGGGAGAATATACGAGCCATCCATAAGAGCACAAGTGTTAAATAACATAGAGGAAGATGGTATCGATGACTCAGCCATACAAAGTGCCACATCTACATCGCAACAAGAAAATGATCAACCAAGTAAGCCCGATTGGAGAGCCCCGATACATCAATATTTACAAAATAAAGTATTACCAACAGATTCTAAAGAAGCAAAGAAAATTCAACTTAAGTCAAACAGTTACCAACTTAGAGATGGAATTCTTTATCGACATTCTTTTCTTGGACCATTATTTCGATGTTTATCACAAAAAGAAGGATTGCGAATTCTCAAAGAAATACATTATGGAGATGCAGGAAACCATAGTGGAAGACGATCACTAGCATTAAAAGCCAAAATGCAGGGTTATTATTGGATTTCCATGTTGAAAGATTCGGAAGAGATGGTTCGAAGGTGCGAAGAATGTCAACGATTTGGTAAGAAAATCAAAGCACCAGCTACGGAATTAAATTCAATTCTTAGTCCATGGCCATTTGCGAAATGGGGAGTTGATATAGTCGGACCATTAGCTGAAGGCACAAAGAAAAGAAAATATTTAATTGTGGCCACTGATTATTTCACCAAGTGGGTAGAAGCAAAAGCACTCGCGCGAATCAGAGACACTGATGTTTTTACATTTCTATTTGAGAATATCATTTGTAGGTTTGGGATTCCAGCAGCGATAGTCTCTGATAATGGAAAACAATTCCAGGGGAAGAATATCGATATGCTATTTGAAACATATAATATTCAGAAACATAAGTCTACACCTTTTTACCCACAAAGTAATGGGAAAGCAGAATCCACAAATAAAACAATCGCAACAAATCTGAAGAAGACATTGGATGGATATTATAATAAGTGGTGCGAACAATTACATAATACATTATGGGCATACAGAACCACGAGAAAAGCTTCAACTGGAGAATCACCATATCTTCTTACTTATGGAACGGAAGCAGTAATACCAACAGAAGTTATTTTACCTACGACCAGAACAGAAGCATGGGAGAAAAACCTAAATTCAGATCTCATGTTACAAAAATTGGATGACTTGGAAGAAAAAAGAGAAGTGGCACTCCAAAAGATGGAGAATTATCAAAGGGGATTAGCTCGAGACTACCATAAGCGTGTAAAATCCCGAAATTTTGTCCAAGGTCAATATGTCCTCCGGCAAATAACAGAACACCAAAGGGACAAAAGAGCAGGAAAATTCGCACCAACATGGGACGGACCATACGTGATTCAAGCGTCGGCAGGACAAGGGTCGTACTATCTTCAGAATTTGCAAGGAGAAATTTTAAAGCATCCGTGGAATGCACAATATTTAAAGCTTTACTATCTGTGAATAACAATGCAATGTTACCACAAAAAGCAGGTACATAGACAATTAATTCATTCATTTCTTTTATAATCACTCCAAGAACATCGTACCATGGAAAATATTACAATTCCATTTAATCCTGGAATGTCATATACTTTGAATCCAGGAACATCATATCTTGGAGATTGTCATGATTATTAATATAATCAAAATTCCATTAATCCTGGAATTTCATATACTTTGAGCGCTCAAAATTACTCCAGGAACATCATATTCTGGATATCGTTGCGATTGACGACATAATCATATACAAAAGGTGAACATTATCCTTAGAGAATTTTATTAACAATGAAATTCTTATCAAGAAGGGGTTCCTAATTATTGGTTTATCAATTTTCAGAGTACAGTTCGGGACCAACCCTGTATCTTACCCCTGGCCCGGGTTTGTTTCGTATGTGTGGGATCTCGAACAACATGATCTGAGGTAAAAAGTACTTCAATTCATGGTACTTAGAAAATCATATGATAACCAAAAGAATTACTTAATCACATTTTCTTGTGCAGGAAATAACATTAAAGACATATCAGAAGGATGCAAAAGAAAATCAATGAAAGATAAACAAAGTACAAGATAGTGGAGTCAACAGTAAATGAAATTACAAAGGACATAGTCAGATATCGGGAAGACCGGATCGAGATGGTGGAGGAGGAACTGCAGGCACAGAAGCGCGCTTACTAAGCACTGAAGGATCGGATTGTGCACGATCTAAAGCAGTATTGAAGGACATTGCAATTTTTGCTTTAGCATCCTGCCTGACCCATTGAACGAAATCACGCCCAAAGTTGATTTCTTTGTGAAGCTCTTCGATCCTTTGCTGATTTGCTTCTATTTGAGCACTAAGACACGAATTTTGATTTTTCTCTTCACTTAATTTTGCAGCTAATGAATCAATCTCTTGTTCACGAGCAGTAATTTTGGAAAGTTCAGTAGATAGTCGAGCATGTAAACTCTCAATTTTTGTGGCGCTAAGAGTCACATTATATTCAGAAGTCTTTAACTCTTGAGTAATGTTTTTCACTGAATCTTTCGCTATATTAAGCTCAGTTTCTACTTGTATTGCTCGATCCTTAGCTTCATTAAATTTTTTCTCCAAATCTGAAAATACAGGAAAATATTAGACAAATTTTATGATATCAAGAACTATAAAATTAGGTAAACCAAAAATGTACCTCTGACAACAGATTTAAACTCTAATTCTTTTTGAGTTAGCAATTTTACAACTTCTCGATATTTTGATTCTGCTTTATTACGCCTCCAAGTGGCTAAATCAAAACTATCGTTCAGTTGAGTCAGTTTTTCTCTAACCACATTCATCTCTTTGAAAACTTCCCTTGCATGATTATTCAATTGTACCATTCTACGTTCGATCCTAAATAATGTCTCCATATTTTCCACTGGACCTAGTATAAAATTTAAATGTTTCATATAAATCAAGTAAATAAAATAGTAATTGAAAAGGTATGAAAAATAAACCTTGATTTTGATTCTGAAGATCTTGATTGTGACCTTCAATAGTTCGGAGACGATCCTGTTGTTGCTGATATTGATCATTATGTTGATGTTGAAGCTGTTGAAGTTGTTGAAGTTGTTGTTGAAGAAGATCATTTTGCTGTTGCAATTCATCATTCACTTGTTGTAAGGAGGCATTCTTCTCCTTCATCTCCACTGATTCTTTCTTGAATATCAATCCCATCATGGTAGCTCGAGCCTTATAAAATTTATAACCACTAAATAAACAGTCGTTACTATATTGGAGTTGGGCTAAATCTTGTTGTGGAAGTGAATATAATGAACTATCGGAAAGAGTCAAAACTTCATTGAAGGTTGGAGGAGGCTTTACAGGAAAATTTTGCTCAAAAATATCACTCTTGGACCATGCATCCAAAGTTTCATCCATAGGAATCGCACTAAGTGAATCCCGAAATCGAGACATGAAGCCAGAATCAGATTTGATAACCTCAGCAGTAGCTGAAACATTCCAAAGCCCTTGAGAAAGAAACCATTTATATGCTTCTTCTTCATCACCAACTAAATTAAAACCTTCACTGGAGATTCGATCGGAAATAGACTTCAGAGTAGAAGGATCGGCACTTGGAATTGAAGTATCGACCTCAACAGCAACAGAAGTAGATCGAACCAAAATTTCGGAAGGAGCGATCGATTCGAGAATTACTTCAGAAGTCCCTTCGACTTCAAGAGGGATCGAACTGGAAGAAGGGATCGAACTGGAAGGAGGGATCGAACTGGAAGGAGGGATCGAACCGGAAGGAGGGATCGGACTGGAAGGAGAGTTTTCTTCTTCAGTCCGGTCAGTAATGTTAGCTTCTTCAACAATGGCGGTATTAGCTTCAACATTCATATTTTCCACACCACCAATCGGAAGTATCTCGGCATTATCCTTCTCCGATGTATTCTCTTCTTCAACATGAGATACTTCATTCACTACATCAACAAGATCATCAATAACAATATCATCTCCCTCTTCTTGAGGAAGGCCAGAAAAAGTTTCCAATGCACCATTATCGGGTACAGGGGAATCAAGCACGAAATCAAAAGGAAGTGGAGAAACGATGTTATAAAAATTGGATGAAGTACCAGAAAGAGGTGCAACAATAGGATCGGATCGTTCCGATACCACAATTTCTGCTGGCATCGAGGAAACTGGAATAACATCGATAGGATCAGACTGATCCAATGGAAGAGCAACAATCGAGCTACCTTCTCCCTTATTCAAACTGGAAGCCATCTCTCCTACAACCTCAGTTGAAAGTTCAAGAGTTCTGGGCTTCTTCTGCTTCTTCTCTGCTGTGAGAATTAATTTTCGCTTTCCTTTACCCTCAACAGCAGGTTCGATCGATTGTTCATTCTCGACGATCTCTCTATTCTCGACGATTTTAATACCTCGATCAGGTGGAGGAAGGGGGATTCCGATGTCCAAAGAAGGATCGACCTGGAATCAAAAAAGTAATAACATTTAAAAAGACATTAAAGATCGATACACTATATCTAAAAGGAATGATATCAACTAAGAGTTCCGAACCTTGAAGTCAAATTTATAATCATCAAAGTTCAATCTCCAGGGGCAATAGTTCGGGAAACAATTGCGAAGATGTTGAATTTCACTAGTAGGGATGTCACCATATACCCAAGGTCCCTCGATCAGAATAGGAGTGCGATACCATTTATAATCATGTTCTCGACGAATTCTCTCATTTGAAGGAAAGTCAGCATTTTAATATGGAGCTACCTTGATTCTGGGGTCATCAACTTCTCGAAGAAGAGGAAACCCTTGGGAGCATTTGCGAACATGACTAACACTCTATTTGACATAATTTTTAACAGTAATACCATCACCATAAGTATTCTGGAAATTCTCGGGCGTATAATGAACACGTTCTGAAGGATCGGGAACATAACAAGTAAGACGAGTACGACCCTCACTGCGAAGGGTACATTCATCGAGAATTCGCCACCAATTACCATTATACTTTGTGATAGAACGAAGTTGAGTATGTGGAGCCCTGCTGCGAGTAGCAAGAACTGTGAACTGGAAAGGGTTGCTCTTTTCATACAGAGGGAGATGAAGACCAGCTTCCAAGGCACCAACAGAAATTAATAATCTATGATGGGTATATTGAAATTTTTTCATCGAATCGTAGGTTATCATATCAGAAGCACTATCAACAAAAGAAACTTTAAATCCTTGAAGATTATGTCTTCTTTTAAATTCTTCAATATCCAAAGATCGATAGCTATAAGATGACATTGACCGTTTATTCTTGGGGGCAA